>OX459056.1:13003118-13272802 GCA_949775005.1 Orthosia gothica
ACTTCTTTTGCTTCACACACATTCATACATCTAGTCATACACACACACACTACTACACTACATTCTATAGATACTTTTAATAAATTGTCAAGCACGCGTTATGTGCTGTGATTGGTTGAATGAATTTTTCAATAGCCAATTGCAGCAGATTACGCGTTCTTGACAATTTGTCACATTCATTCTGCGATAATTTTGAGGTGAGAAACACGGCCTTATAAGTATTATTTTTATTCGTTTTAAGAACATAAGTTTGGTTTCTGTTAACATCTGCATTCCCCAAAAACAATTAATGTCAATAACCTTGTGCGTATCTTCTTGCGTGATTCCTTACTAAGCGAGTTATGGCATGGTTATGGTTGTCAACCAACTAAGCTGAAAATCAAAATCCAAGATGTCGCCGACGGTAATTTGATTTTCATTATTGGGTAATTTTAATGGTTTCTCTGACAAAAGATGGTTAACTTTTCTTTTTTTGGGCATCGTTGTCTTAGTTTCCGTGTATTTAAATAACGAGTACGGACTTAAAATCAAAATCCAAGATGGCGCCGGTGAAAATTTGGTAACTTTTCGTCATAGTTGTCATTAACGAATACGGGCTTTAAAATTGAAATTCAAAAAAATAAAACCAGCCAAGTGCGAGTCGGACTCGCGCACGAAGGGTTCCGTACCATTACCGCAAAAAACGGCAAGAAAAACAC
Organism: Orthosia gothica; assembly: GCA_949775005.1. Taxonomy (NCBI): domain Eukaryota; kingdom Metazoa; phylum Arthropoda; class Insecta; order Lepidoptera; family Noctuidae; genus Orthosia; species Orthosia gothica. The sequence goes on from OX459056.1 coordinate 13,003,817, forward strand.
GTTTGTTGTATGGGAGCCCCACTTAAATATTTATTTTATTATGTTTTTAGTATTTGTTGTTATAGCGGCAATAGAAATACATCATCTGTGATCATTTCAACTGTCTAGCTATCATTGTTCATGGGATACAGCCTGGTGACAGACAGACAGACAGACAGACGGACCGCGGAGTCTTAGTAATTGGGTCCCGTTTTTACCCTTTGGGTACGGAACCCTAATAAACAACCTAAAATAGCTGCCAACCTGGATTTAGAATTTGCGGTAATAGCACCCCAGGAGAAATAGAGAATCCTTAAGAATATGTAAAGCTTTGAAAAAGCCGCCATCTTTAATTTGTGAATTAAAAGAATGTGCTAGCCCTTACTAGCACCTCGCCCGCCATACGTGATCCGTATTTTATCCTACGGATGACTTTTTAGTTCACCCCCTTAAAGGTTGAATTTCCAAAAATAACTTCTTAGTGCTCCCCTAAATCATAAAAAGAAGTCCTGTACAACAAAATTTTTCAAAAATCTTTAACACCCCATAAATCTTCTTTTAGGAGTAGTTTTGAAAAACTAATAATGAAACCTTTACTATTTACTTAGGTTAGTATTTTTGCAAAATTTTCAAATTTCCACATTTCCACTTCCTTAGGGGTGGGTTTTCAAAAAGAAAATAAATACCTACATGAATTCTTTTTATCAACCAAGAGCGTAAATCTAAAATTTCACGTGTCCAACTTACAAACTATAGAAATTTCATACAAACTTTCAACCCACTTTTACCCCCTTTGGGGTGGAATTTCCAAAAATCCTTTCATAATGCGCACTTCCTTCACTTGAGAAACCTCCCTGCCAAATTTCATCTTTATACGTAATGCGGTTTTTATGATGATATTTCGTAATGCAGCTTGGTACATATGCACCACCGCCTTCTTAGATTTATTTTGAAGTTATTTTCTGGAAACCCTCGAAAATCATTTTAATGACTTCCATTACGATAAATTGTATGGTTGCCATCTTGGATTTTAATTTCCAGGCATGCCATAACAGCTGGCTTCGGATTCGCGTAAGTGTACCAGTTCCTGCCTGGGCCTACTTATCATACATAGACAAAATCTTATTTATACTGGACATTCTGTATAAAACCTTCTGAAAAGATAAAAGTAAAACTCTCTTTTATACTAAAATGTATCCGATAAAATATTTTGAATATCGACCGCATTCCGATTTTGAATTTAGAATTCTTGTACGTCATAGAAAAATCTCGCGCGTAATTAGCCACGAAACCGATATTTTTTTCTTAAAATACTGTAACATTATAGTTATGATAAAATTATGAAATCAATAAGTATAGTTATTATTGTACGTTGTTATTGTATTTTATGCCTATAAACGGGTTAGTTCTAATTTTAAAACAATACATTTTTGAAAATCACTAATTTATTTTAATCAACCGAGTCAATCGAAATAATTTAAAATAATTGTTTGATATACTTAATCGATTAGGCTGAATGCAATTTTTTAATCGATTATGAGACGGGTGAATGGACAGCATAAAAAAAAACAACACCAAAGAAATGTCATGATGCAAGGTTGCATCAAAATTTAAAGCAAAATTTTGCTACATTTTGGCTTGTTTTTTTATGAACTTTTGTATGAAAACTTAGGTACTTAAGGACGCAAATAAAATAAGTATATCTTTATTTTGTTCTTTCGCATCATGTCAGCAAGCGAAAAGGTTATTTATGCATATATTTTGAGCAAATCTATAGTGTCTACTGTTTGGAAAGGTGTAGTAATTCGTATTTTATACACATTTTGCAGTAGGCTGACACGGTTTAACCAACCTCAACATGTAAATAAAGATATTTTTTACAAATTTACTGTGTAAAATAGCTGCGTTAACTAATTTTTCTGAATAAATTCGAAGGTTGAAAGTTCATGTAAATTCCTGAATTTCACGGCGTGATTTGCAACAACCTGTCGAGTCAGCTGGTATGTCATGTGTCAAAATCTTGTCGAGCAGAGTGGTTAATACAACAATAATACAAAACATTCAGATCTATTAATAGTTTTCCAGGTCGCCCATGGCAACGCGTGCCCAGGCGGGAGACTCTCCGATGGCTTGCGTTTATTAATTTGGTACAACTGAAATTATGTACGACAATGTTAGACGTCCCATCACCTCAAAAAATCTTTTCTATTGTTTTTTATTCTAGTCAGTTAAATAAGTCATAGTAAGTAGGTATGGTTTGAAACAAAAATCGACTACTTTTACCCCAAATAAAACTAAATCAACACCAAATGATTAATAATCTGATTTATTACACTGTTTGAATTTGATTACTCTTTAAATTTTCATTATCCAAATGTTTTGAAATATTTGATTAGAAAACCAAAATGTTATTCGACTTTAGTTGCCACATAAAAAATCAAAACAATTGCTCAGTAATTTGCCCAAATTATAATGAGTTTTCACGTAAGCTGTCAAAATTAAATGGCTGCCGAGTACTTCCGCCGCGTAAAATATTACTACCATAATAACAAGTTGCGTTTCAATTACCAAATCTTGACACCAAACTAGTAATTTTATAAACAGGCAGTAATTTCATAAACAGCCTTTTTTTAAATCATGGCCGTCACGAAACTATTAGCCGGGTTAAATATAGTTCGTTTGAATATTGAACTCCGCCTTGATATGATCTGCTCACACTCGAGAAAGCTTTTACATTTTATCCTTGACACGTTGGTTTTACTTACTGAATAGAAAGGGCAGAGATTTACTAATAGCTTTATAAGTAGGTAGCTATGAACAAATAAGTAGAAATGTTTGTGTGAAATTACGTCGAGAATACATTAGGAAACTAACCCCCAATTTTTGCCTTAAGAAGTTTAAGTTGAGCCTTCGTCAAAATCTAATTTTGTTGTAAACCTGTCAGGCTTTGGCTTTACTCACTTCAGAAACGAGGCTTATATCCTTAATTCCTATTTGAGTATTGGCATGTTAATTATGTGGGTAATAATTACGAAAAATCCGAATTTTTTAACGCGTGTTGTAACTGGCTGGTTTACAGTTTTGTACTGCAACGAAACCTAATCATAATTTTAAAAAATAATGCAGAGATTGAGTATTGTGGACGCTCGTTAACATTGACACAGCGTAAAATTAACTAATTAAGCACCTATTATGAAGGTGTAGCAAGGGTAGCTGGGAAATTGCTACAAATCGACAGACCCCTACGGCGCTTCGGGGGCCGCAATAATTCTGTGCTCTGTGAAGAATCGAACATTTGTCGCCATATTATCCATTCTAATAATATATTATAAATGCGAAAATAACTCTGTCTGCGCGTCGGTTATCTTTTCACGCTTAAACCGCTGAACTGATTTTGGTATGGAGATAGTTTAAGACCCTGAGAAGGAAATACGATAGTTCAAATAGTTCAGTTCAAAAATCTTTATGGGGGTGGAAGTTTGTATGGTGAACCAATAATTTATTTTTAAATTACTTATAATAACTAATAGAATTTACTAATAAATGTTACGCGACTTTATGTCGCGGGAAAAAGCTAGTTTCAAATATTCATTGTAACATTATTTTTTTTTATAGTTATATTTTCAAGCTTCCCCCAAATACTTCCATAAATATTCTTCTCTCGCTCCTTGTAGAACCAGCCGGCGGCAGTGTTCCAAATCGACTCAAGATCTCATTCAGGAACACAATTTCAGTAAACTAAGCTCATAATACCATAAAGCGATTTATTCTTCGTTCGGCCCGAAGTTTTGTCCCACATTCCAAAAAAATCTTAGTTCGTCCCACATCATCATTGAAGTACTGTTTCGTCCCATATTACAAGTACTTTAAAGGTACAGTTAATAAAAATAACACACACACATGCACACTGAAGCGTAAAATAAAAAATAAAAAAAAAATCGACTTATAATACATCGTACTTTAGAATAGTCAAAGAAAAATATGAATCTAGTTGCACATTAGCAAGCGTCAGTAAGTCTCTATGGAGAAGAATGTGCAAGAAACTCCACGGACTCTCTTTTCCATCAGTTTATTGTTTGGTTATATCATTATTGTTGAAAAATACAAGTGTGAGAACGATGTAAAAAGTCGTGCACGTAAAAGCATCACGAGTGAAACAAACAATAAAAAAATACAAAAAATAGGTAATTAAAAACTAGCCGAGGCAGCTAAGTTGAGTTGGCGAGTAAGCCAATCTCAACTGATGGCGCCCGTTTACGAACATGACGCATGAATTGGCACCACTCAGCTCAACCATCATGAAGGGAATTGAATAATCCAACACATGTGCCACCATCAGAGAGACATTTGAGAGAGCATGACACAATCTCAACTGCCAGGGCACACACAAGTCAACGAATGACACATAAGTACAAAAAAAAAAAAAAAAAAAAGTAAATGTAAATCTTACAGTTGGTACATAGTACTCACACATATGCTGTGCAGTTACCACTAAACGAAATTGAGTTTATACAATAAAAATATATGCATACAGTCTTCAGCAGGTCAAACAATACTTCAAAACAATAATGTTCTACATATCACTTGTTTTTGCGCCCTAGTGGTTGTGGAGCAGGGCTATGATTGAGCCAAGCATTTTTATCTGCGATGTAAGCGCCCAACTTATAATATGCCTGCCTGCATAGTGTGCGTTTTATACAAGTTTTAAATTTCGTCTCATTCAGTTATAGAATGGGGGGAAGAATTTTATTGTGGAATTTTATACAGTACCCCATGAAAGAAGAGGCTACTTTAGCCAGTCTGAAACCTGGTTGAATTAATTGTTTCCTATTTCTACTAACGTAATTATGTCTGTCGCCGTTTTTACTATAAAGTATTTTTTTTGTTTGTTTGTTTGATCTTGCGATCAGTCTTTCACTATGAGCAGATGAAATGGTTCGGATGGCGTGTTAGGCTCTACTCTCAGTGGGGTCTGCCCCATCTTTACAAAGTCACTCTTCTGGCTCACTGTTCTGGTCGAAAATATCCCGCCGCTTTTTTAATCGGCGGATGCTTTCTGGGATTGTAAGTTGTTCTGCGAGCATGTTCGGATAATTTAGCAGTCGGGATTTGTACTGGACGCCATGTGCATTTATCTCCTCATTGACCATAGGAATATTGAGGATTTCATGAATTTATGTTGTTTTGATAAACCATGGTGGCGTTGGATATTTGTTTTAGTATATAATTTTGTGCCCGTTGCACTTTCATTATGTTGGAGGCGCTGGCTGATCTCCAAAGTTGGATGCCATATGTCCAGATTGGCTTTAGTATGGTCTTGTATATTAGAAGTTTGTTATCTATCACCAGTTTTGAGTTTTTTTTAAGTAGCCAGAAAATACACAAACATCCAACACCATTTAAAACTAAATGATTGGCAGTGAACCAATCTTGAACCTGCCGTAGGGAGTTATTTACGCCGTCAACCTCACTGTTAAGTCTAATTATAAAATAAAATAAAGATGTGTCATCAGCAAATAATACCATGTTTAGTTTATTTTCTAACAACACGGCAGTTATATGCGTACTGAAGTGCAGCGATGAGTCCAGTATGACGCCCAAATATTTATCCTTAGCTATGACAAACTCGATCAATTCTCAATCTTTCTTTATACACACTTTAAACTGGTGACGAATGAGTACTAATATTGAATGCACCACTTTGCATCACAGGAGCTAGCGTGAAGCCTGTTTTGCTGATAACGGAAAGTAATGCTATTGGCCAAATGAGTCAAAACAAACAAAGGACGCAATTTAAAAAAGGGGTGGACCTTTTTTACCCGCTCTTTTAAACAGATTCCGGTGACTTCAGCTGTACCTATACGCGTAACTTGCTCATTAAGAGCGGCTAAAAAGTGTTATTATAATAATACGAGTACATTTTCCATCGCGGAGAAGACAGAGAGGAGCGGTGGTTTAAAATAGTTTATTGATGTTAAATATTTCAAAATACGTAACCCTTTTTAATAGCTGATTGTACAAATAAGTAAGTTTGGTACATACAAAAAAGATATGGGCCGTAGAAGGAATATAAAATAGGACGAAGCAGGCATAAAATAATTAAAATTATATTTTGGGACGAAGGAAGCATATTGTTTGGGACGAACCAGGATTTTGGCATTTGGGCCGAAAATCAGTGGGCCGAACGAAGAATAAATCCATAAAGCAACCCTGAGACCATTTTTTTCCCACGATGATATCGCATAGGTACAGCTCGGATCTTTGAAGTTTACCAGATTATTTGATGCAGAATTCAAGCTCTTGTAAAGTTCAATATAAAGACTATATTCTCGTGTTTTTTTTTAAGGTCTGCCTTCGGTCATTGGACTACCTTCATTTCTATATATTTTAAATTTTCCATTTCACGACGAATGAGGTCGATAATCGTTAATGAGGCTTTTAACACACTGATTAATGATTTTTGTTTCCTTTATTAATGTCTAGAATTTTATTTTTTATTTCTTCGTTATCAAATGGATGGGTAAAACAATACTAGACTGTCAGCAGAATTTTATTAAGACTTACAAAATCTAAGCAAATTAGCAACTACAGATATTTTCATTTCACTTGATTTGATTTGACTTAAAAGCATTATTCGCTGCAGAGACGTTTGGATTAGAGGAAGGCAGCGTCTTGTGAGTAATTTAAAAATAAAAAAAACAATGGGTGCGCACTTAATTGAGATCAAACACTTCTTTTATGTAAAAATATTTGAAAAACGCTTTTTGCCATATTATTTCTTTAAATAATTAAACGATGGCAACATAGGCAAGTTTATTTTTTCATCGAATAAAGATTTGAATCTGTTAGGGAAGAGTTCAAATCGTCGCGCTTGCATTTTTAGCTATACCTTGGTGTCAAAATTGTATTGTATTTTGTATTCACTCTAGACAATCATCTAATCATCAATCATAGACATTGGGTCTAGCCTGAAAGGATATTGTATGTTTTGAGTGAATAAATAAATAAATAAATAAATAAATAAATAAATAAATAAACCATGTGTCCTTCTGCATCCTTTTAATGTAACCTGCCTAGTGTCACTTCAGTCTCAACTATTTGTCACTAACATAAGCGATGTTCGTCTTGGTGATTATAACTATGTTGCAAATTCAGCTGTGCAGTTTGATTCTCATTCGTGCTAGAATCCTTTGCACAGAGGGCGCATACGCTCAGTAAACTAAACAATGAAAGCACCAAATTATGCTCTACCGAAGACACAAAGATAACTTTGCCGTTCGAAAATTGTTGTCTTCACACATCAATATACAATATTTTTAGTTTTCCAAGTAAATTTTATAAGTTGGTCGCCTATTACTCGTAAACATGAAAAGCCTACTTAGCTGTGATAGATTTTCTTCTGATTTCACATATATACTACTGCCGTGATTTTTTTCAAATATCTTTAGCTGGCAGAGGGGGAAGGGGACACTTGACTCTAACAAACATTTTCCATTTAAAGCTTAATTTTACGCAAACGGATCCCTGAATCGAAAAGTGATTTTCACAGACTCGTTATATTATATGTTTAATGGCCTATCCAACGATACCCCACACTATGGGAAAGACGAGAAAAAAAACATCCTAACATTACATGTACAGGAGGTACCCTAAAAAAATGTATTTCGTTACTTACTACTACTTACTTACTTTTTGATATACTGTGTTGAGCAATAAAGATTTGAATTTGATTTTTTTTGTCGGCGTGCTTCATATGTATATCCATGCCAAATTATATCTTTCTAGGACTAAGAGTCTCTGAGCTAAGCTACGCACGTACGGACGGATGGACAGGTGGACATTTCGAAACTATTACGGTTTTCTGTTGACATCGGAACCCTAAAAAATATGGGAAAATAGGATTCAGATATCCGCTTTATTAGTAGACAAACATTTTAAGGAATGATGGCCTTATTCATTAAATAGTTTTGTTTCAGGACCTGACAATTGCCCATTTGTCCAGCGTAACTACCAAACTGACGAATTTACGCAACAGCATAAATACTGTGCACGTTAGTTAAATAATAAATGATAACAGTACTGTGTGCTAGTCAAAACTGAGCTGGACAACTGAATTAATATTATGTGGGTATGTTTGTTTTAGGTTTAGACTAAAAGCTAACAAAATCCTCGTGGTAGAGTCACAATTCTTATTGAGGTTTATTCTGGCTCAAATCCGGCCTACAAACTGCTACCGACTAGGCTATTGGAAATGTAACAATTTATTTGACCTGGGGATCGAACTCGATTTTATTTTTCATATCATATCGAGTTTGTACACTATCTAACCTGATGGTAAGCGATGGAGCATAGGCCTGACTTAAAGACTGGTTTTAGCTAAAGGAAAACTCAGATAAGTTAAAATCTCTATATCAGTTACTTTAACAGATTCATCAACATCGTCATCATCTGAAAGACGTCCACTGCTGGACATAGGCCTCCCCAAAGCATCCCCTCACTGAGCGGTCCCGTGCGTCTCGAATCCACTGTAACAGATTACTCGACTTTGATAACAAATGAAACTAGTTTAGCAATATCACTTCGGTTTTTTGAAAAACGTTCGCATTGCAATTCCTGTCTCTATCTGTCAAAAAGACCTCTGATTGAACTACCTATATTTATGACATTAATTGACGCCAAGACGAAACTGCGATTTGATAGTTCCAAGAATCTGCCTTCAGGTGACAGAGGAGCAACCGTTCAAATACACAATGTTCTAAATACCAGATAGATCGGTACGATGTTCCTGCCAAGCGTCTCAAAGCTTATATTGTAAACAAATACTTGCTTCAAATACATTCCTCATAGCTACGGAAGGCGATTGCCAACGGATGAAGTATTTTCCATTAAACCGTGTTGCGACTAATTACAATGGACTCCGTCACTAGTACGGTATCCGTCGAAGTTATTCTGGAACGCTATGCAGATATACAGCTATGCTATTTCTGTCAAAACTGATAAAATATTTCGAGCTCGTAAGAATTTCAACACGCTTTTATTAGATTGGTATATGTATCTATCTATCTAACGGAATCTTTGACCGTGATTTTCACCCCCTTCGAAACCTCGGATTAATTTGAAACTTTGCACACTTATCAAGAACCGATGACAATGTAATTGTTTTTTGTTAATCACACTGTTCATAATTTACTAACTAAACTACTTTTTTGTTTGGTTTTCTATTAAAGCGTGTTTTTTTAGTATTTTTTAACTATTATTTTTATTTATCTATTTACACGCTCGGCAGTCACACCTGAAAAAAACGTGCGGGCTCGACACACATATCGTGTTTGACATTGGTATAAGGGCAATCTGATGGTGACTTCACTTTAATCAATCATTCTTCTTTAATGTATGTATAATTATCCTGAATAAAGTTGGCAGTTTCATTTACTTATTGACTGATAACGTTAACATTTTATCAGCCATCGATTCACAAACTCGCAAAAATGATATACTAAGTGTTAAAAGGAGTTTGTGTGCAACCTCGGCCTCATTTGCAAGGTCGCGTAAATGTTGGCTTAGTAAACAAAAGAAGAAATTGATGGTGAGTACTAAATTTTTTATGTTGCCAATATTGAACATCCATCATACGGGACACCAAAACGTCAAAACTCGCAAAACAATATTGGAAAAGCTATTTACTAAGTTCCAACACATAACGTAATTTTAGAGTTTTCCACTTATGCTTAAAACCTTGTTGTTTCTTCATATCGGGCGTTGGTATGATCACCGACAAAAGTCAGAGAAAACTGTTTTGTTATCAGACAATTATCTTACAGACCGTTCACTATAACATGTCCCTTCATGTTGGCACCATAGTTTGCGAAGCTTAGGCAGAGTACAGCAGATGTTTTTGTCGACAGTAGCAGTTGGAAAGAAAACTACTCATATTAATAGTAAAAATTCTACCAATCGCGTCACGAGGCAAGTTATAATGGACGGGCTGTACTTAAAAATGTTTAATTTCATGTCAGAGTCTTATCTCAGTACCGGTAGTTAGTGTCAAAAATTTGTCAAAGAGAGGAAATTCAGTAGTTTTTTGACTGATTGTAATTAGAATGTGTGATTGATTGTATTACGGGAATTACTTTATGCGCCATCTGGTGATAGTAAGAGGGAACCCCTACTTTATATATTAATGGACATAAGGGAACGTTTACGTTAACGTGATCGAGTACGTTAAACTGTAGCACTAAGGTCCAAGATCGACATTCGTTTACCTGTTTTAACATTTCATGTTAAAACAGGTAAATTCGAGTTCAATTAATTAACATTTAATTCTCAACAAATTCAGTTTATTTTCGGAATGGTCTCCTGAATGTAAGCGTCAAATGGAGTTTCTAAACCGTATTTGATTCCGATTCAATTAATGAATAGAATTCCTGAATTATTTAAGCAGGAGAATGCCGAAAATTAATTCTGAGTCGGCAGATTCGTGCAATTATGTTATTGTTATTGCTTGCAAGAAGCTTTTGAACTATTCTCAACCTCTGTCTATAGTGAAGTTTAGACTTCAAGCCTACAACCAGATTGTGGCTTCAGATAATATTTTATTTTATGTTTTTAAAACCAAATTGAAGAACACAATACAAGAAAGTCCATTTCAGGAGAAAGTTAACACATTAAAATAAGTAACCCTTTAGATGTTGCATATAAAAGATGTTTTTGACATTATGTATATAATATATATTTTGATACTAATTATTAAAGTCAAGCATTGAATTCTATAGGAGCTTCGCAAGCTAGGTACTTAACAATTCAACCTAAGGACAGACAAAAAAATACAAAACTTGAAAACAGCTCCCGAAAAAGCAGTTGTATAAAAGTAAAAAGAAGTCGTTGAAAAAACAACAGAAAAAGGGAACTTTATGCTAAATTGAAGGTTGTTAAAGACAAGTTCTAAGGTACCTTGTATTTATGAAAACTGTTAGCGAAATAACAAAATCAGGATATAAGGTTTGCAGAAGCGTGCTGGGAATAAGATTTCATCAATATAATTTGAGAGATGAACCAGATCGAAACAAAAGTCACCACCAGATAACAAAAAATAAAAGTCGTTAACACCTATCTATCTACCAATGTATCTATCTATCACCATCAGTCTACCAATGTATTCCAATATTTCAAAATGATACGATAAAATGTAAAGGCAGTGTCGCTAACACAATTAAAACAAACATATTGGCATTCAGTAATGAGTTAAAATCCCATAAACGCGTGGAATGATTTATATGATTTAAACGGATAAAATGGTTCAACGCCTATACCTTTAATTTAAGAACAAAATTATCAAAATATATCTCAATATACAGAAAATCATGTTTTCAAGTTACGTAATTAAACTGTTTGGTACAAGTCCGTTCAATAAGTTTATTTTGTTTGTTATCTGGCGGAGACTTTAATTAGATAGAATAGAGGGTAGTCGGCTAAAGTCCCAGCTCTTTGAAGGCAAGAAATGCATTAAGAACACTTTTATAGTACGCCCTGTTGATTTTCCCTGATGCTCTTTACATTGAAATTGTTTTTTTCATAATGAGACTGCTTATTGTGAATCAGATAGGATGCTGGAAACGATTCAATGGATTCTTACGAGTTTTAAATGTAGGTATAAGATTATATTTAGACGCCTTTAGGCATATCATTTTCTTTAAATTGGTTATAAATTTTACAGAAACCGACCTTTTTCCTCAAGGATTTTCTTTTGGAGAGCAATTGTTTTCTTTTTTTTTTCGAGCTTATTTTTGCCCTGGCAGGTATCTAATCAACCCCCCCGGTGGGTTCCCGCTTTGTCGATGCGGGGGGGCTCAGTAACCGTGGCTTGGTCACCCACGGTGAAGCGAAGAGGAACCCGAGGAGGGGCCGCTCGTCAGGGCTTTTGCCGATAAGCCAACGACGTAGCGGCCAACATGTAGGTTGCGGTGCTGCCTAGGCGACATCGCAACTGAGGCGGGCCGCGATGTCGTATGGGGTCTCCCATACCCATACGATATCGCGGCTGAGGGTTGGAGGCCGCGGCAGGAGAGGAGTGCCGGTATTGCGGTGCGCCGTTCTCCCTACCTTCCGCGGCCTAGACGGAGTCGCCACCGTCTGATGGCGGACGCGGTGGGGCCGCAGTGGAAGAGGAGTGCCGGTATAGCGTTGGCCGCACTCCCTATCCCCTGCGGCCGAAAAATGGTAGGTGGCGGGGCCATTGACCCTGACCCGTCACAAGGGGACCAAGGGTGCCATACACGGGGTCGTCTGGTCCCCATGTGATTGTTTGGTCCCTGAGGTGGTCACGGCGCACAGTGTGTTCTGGTGCGCCGGTGATGGGGGGTACTCCCCAGACGAGGGTCCGGTGACGGACAGCCGCGGCGGGTTCGCGGTGAGTGCTAACGCGTACCCGTGTTCCCGCCATAAGCGGCACAGGTACACCGTGGAGTTTTAGTGGGTTAGAGTCCCACATAAATGCGCTATCTCCCCGTGGTAGCGCAGTATGCATGAGCATTTCTCCACGCTAAAAAAAAAAAAAAAAAGGTATCTAATCAAGTTGTATTTCCGAAATGGAACGTATAGCCATCACATTTCGAGACAGCATTGACGTCGCCAAATCGCTACGCCGCGCTACGATCCCCGATGTTAAAAATATCGTGTCTGCTGGCCTTAATACGAATATATTTTAATCAATAGCAAAGATTTAACACCTTAACTGCCAGATGCCCGACAAACAATACATTTTCTATTGTGTCTCGTTAGTACGGCATTATATGTGTTAAAAGATGCACCAAAGAAATTCAATAACTATCGTTGTAAAGTTGTTTGCTTCGTTGTCGCATGAGAGTTCATCGAAGTAACATCACAATATGCGTGATGTGATGTGTAAACAAGATGGACCGATTAAGTGAAAGACTCGTCGTCTTCCAAATTCTACACAGTCGTAAGGGACGTGCTGGACAAAAACCGGTGGAGGCAGACCATCCGCTCCAGGTGCAACCCTGATGGTAACCACGATCCTCAGACATGAGGGACCGACCAAGAGAGAGAGAGAGATGCGTGATGTATGAAGCGTCGCAGTGCCGAACGTAGTACGGGGCCAAAGTACGAGTATAAGTAAGTTTCACCCAAGCCTGACCGCCACCGCTGAATTCGGACCTGAGGGCCATAGGCTGCTTTTTATCTCGTAATAATTCACGATTTTTATTGATACGGCAGCATCGTCACTAGTAATTAATAATTATTTTTATTTTATTTTCATAAATACTTGTTTATTTTATTTATATCCGACTCCACAAAGTAGCCGAATTCATTTAAATTGCAAAGGTTAATTTCTCTCATTTGTCACAATTTTTCAACCATTTAGTCAACCTAACCTCTTTAATACTCGTTATTTTTCCTAGCCTATTTTATGGGTATTTTCTAGGCTTTGAACCGGGAATGATTCTGCGAAATGTCTCCATTAAACGAATCGATTCAATGCTCTTGATTACTTTTCTGTACTAGGGACCCCATTGCAAGGATATTAGTTTGTACTATCAGGATATTAGCAAAGTCAATTTCGCATTTTGTAATTATAAAAGGGCTAAATATTTCCAGCCACACGGGTCGGACTTCAAGGTTAAGCAACGTTTTCCGAGCTTGGTCTATGGATGGGTGAACGTCCATTACATATCAAAACTCCTTCGTGCCTCGAAAAGCAATACGTATCTGCAGCCGTTGGTCCCGACTGTCATTTAAAGATCTTTGACTGTCGTTACGGGTAGTCTGTAGCCTGAAATTTGACATCAGTCTTGCCAATATAGGGTATCGTGTAACCGAGTTATTGGGTTGTGTAGGTCAGATAGGCAGTCGCTCCATGCAGAATATTGGTACTCAGCTATATCCGGTAAGTCTGGAAGCCCCAATTGTCCGTTAAAAGCTGGGTAGATTGTTATAAAAGCTAATTAGGTAACCTTGATGATTCTTTCAAGTTAAAGCAGTACCGCAAACGGGCCAAGAAGCTTATTAGCAACGATGCGCTGGTCGCGTCAAAGCTCCAGAGTCTCGAACATCAACGCCGAGTTGCCAGCCTGTCTGTTTTTCATCGGTTACATTTCGGGGCGTGTGCGATGGAACTGCACAATTTGATTACGCATGGTTGACATCCCACCCATACGCACAAAGCATTTTGCTAATACTTTCTTTGTGCACACAGCTAAGCAGTAGCGTTCCCTGCCGGAGTCTTTGTTTCCTGATTACTACAACCTTGGGGTCTATAAGTCAAGAGTGAATAGGTTACTTTTGGGCAAGCGTGCTGCACCGTAGACTACATCATCGCTTACCATCAGGCGAGATAGTGTACATACCGTTAAATAAAAAGTTCTTGAAAGGCCACCGCCTACCGATCTATTTGCTACCTAAAAGGAAATTCGTTTTTTTTTTTTTTTTTTTTTTTATATACCACTTAGGTGGCAGACAAGCACACGGCCCACCTGATGGGAAGCGGTCACCGTGGCCTAGGGACGCGTGCAACACCAGGGGCATCACACTCGCGCTGCCGACCCCGCAAAAACCTTCTAATGCCCTTCTTGAAGAACCCCATATTGTAGTCGCTAGGGAAAACCACGGCAGGGAGATCATTCCACAGCCTAAGCGTGCGCGGAATAAAATTTCTTTCAAACCTTACAGTGCGCACTGCAGGCGGATGCAATGTGTGAGGATGAATTCCCTGCCTGTGGCGAGCGGTGCGATGATAAAAAGTGGCCGTGGGCATCATGTCGAACAATTCATCTGAACACATACCATTATATAGGCGGTAGAAGACGCACAGTGAGGCGAAATCTCTCCTCAGGCTAAGCGGCTCCACACCGCCTAAAAGTATGGGATCGTCGACTATCCGCAGCGCACGTCTTTGTACCGACTCGAAGGGGTCAAGCTGGTATGCAGGTGCCCCGGCAAAAAGGTGACAGCAGTACTCCATGTGGGGCCGGACTTGTGACTTATAAAGAATAAGTCTTTGCCCCGCAGTGAAGTACTGCTTCGCCCTGTTGAGCACTCCAAGTTTCTTAGATGCCAACTTGACCTTGTCTTCGAGGTGATTACGGTACTGGACGTCACTGGAGATATCGACACCAAGGATCCCTATACTCGAGGAGATGGTGAGTGGTGTGTTCAGGAATTGTGGCGCTAAAATGAATGGGGTTTTCTTAGCGGTGAATGCACAAACTTGTGTCTTAGTGGGTGTTATGTATGTGTGCGTATGAATGCAGCGCCACATTAAAATAGTGTGTAACCCACTAGCGAGTTTGATTGACGTGTGTCCTCCCGATCTTTCCCGTATCTAACACGTGGCGACGAGCGAACTCATTTTACGGTGCAAGATGTCTTCAGGAACGACTTATGGCGTTCTTTCCACTTTTGATCATCAGTCACAAGAGTGGAATAGTTACAAGTTGCGATTAAATCAGTGGTTTATTGCAAACGACATAACCTCTGAAACGGACAAAGCAACAATCAAACGGAGGGCGATATTATTAACGTCATTATGTGAATCGACGTTCAAACTTGCAAGTGACCTGGCGTTACCCAACAAGGTGGAAGAATTGGGATACGAAGCGATAGTGAAACTTCTCGATGATCACTTCACACCAAAAAGGTTTGGGTTTGCAGAAAAATCAATTTTCTATTCGGCAACACAACGACCAGGAGAAAGTCACACTCAATGGGCGGCCAGGATCAGGGGATTAGCAACTCACTGTGCATTCAAGAATTTGGAGGAGGCCTTGCTGGATAAATTTATCATGGGCATGGCAGCAGGACGTGAACGGGACAAACTCTTCGCGCAGGACCAGCGGGAGCTGACCCTCGCGAAGGCCATCGACTTGGCAGAGAGCGTGCGGTGCGCGCGCCAGGCCTCGTCGCTGGCAGCGTCAGGTACAGGGCCTGGCGCAGCGGGCCCGGACGGCGTCTTCAACATTTCCAAGGAAAAGTGCAGTGTGTGTGGTTATACAAATCACAAGTCCAATCAGTGTCGGTTCCTAAAATATAAATGTAAAAAGTGCGGTAATAAAGGTCATTTGCGTAAGATGTGTCCTAACGAAGGCGCGAAGGTCAAATACGTAGATGAAGGTACTGTGGACGGGGGCGACGACGGTGAGTGTTTTTATAATATTAGGTGTATAAAAGGGAAACCTATGACGGAACGGGTAATGGTCAGTGGTTTAACTTTGGAGTTCGAGATCGATAGTGGGTCAGCGGTAAGCGTAATATCAGAAAATACCTATAGTTCGTATTTTAAGCGATTGCCGTTGTCAGTCACCAACAAAAAGTTATTTAGTTATACAGGAGAAAATATCGAAACCATCGGGGTTGTTTTATTACCAATATCATATCTCGGCCGAACACATACTCTGAGTGTTTACATAGTGCGCGCAGCCGGACCGCCGCTGCTAGGCCGTGATTTCATTCGCGAGTTCGATTTAGAGCTAGCGCCGGTGACGGCGCCAGTTCACGCCGTGTACGAAAAAGCACTGGCGGTATGCGAGGCTAAACCCAGTGTTGATAAACAACTCTCTAACATGTTTCCAAAAGTTTTCTCAGGAAATCTCGGACTTTTTAACAAATATAAAATCGAATTACATTTAAAAGCCGATGCCAAGCCTATATTTTTCAAAGCAAGACCAGTGCCTTATGCGTTAAAAGAGAAAATAGACAAAGAGCTCGATCGATTATTATCATTAGGTATTTTAAAACCAGTGGGACACTCCGATTACGCATCGCCTGTTGTGCCCGTTTTGAAAAAGGACGGAAGTATCAGACTATGCGCGGATTACTCGGTTACAATAAATAAACAGTTAATAATCGATCAGTATCCCTTGCCGACGGTAAATGATTTATTAGCCAAATTACACGGTGGCGTACATTTCAGCAAAATAGACTTATCTATGGCGTATAATCAATTTAAATTAAAGGAAAAATCACAAAGGTTAACATGCATCAATACTCACCGGGGACTATTTAATTTCACTAGATTGGTGTTTGGATTATCCAGCGCACCCGCCATTTTTCAACGCGCGATGGAATGCTTACTCTCGGGAATTGACGGGATCATCTTTCTCTTGGATGACATACTCATAACTGGGGTAACTAAAGACCAACACATGCAGAGACTCATTACGGTCTTACAACGTTTAGACGATGCCGAATTAACTGTACAGTTGAGTAAGTGTGAATTTTTTAAAGATGAGATTTCGTATCTAGGTCACGTCATAGATAAAAATGGAATTAGGAAGTCACCCGATAAGGTAAAAGCCATAGTACAGGCACCCAAACCGACAAACGTCTTACAACTACAATCGTTCCTGGGCCTAACGAATTATTATCGGAATTACGTGCCGGACGCGTCAACCGTGTTAAGTCCACTGTATAACTTATTGAATAAAAATATAAAGTGGCAATGGACTCGAGAACACGATAACGCGTTCGTCCGAATAAAAAACATCTTAGCATCCGATGAGACATTAGCACATTTCGACCCCAACGCTTAGATAATATTAACAGTCGATGCATCGCCAACAGGATTAGGAGCAGTGTTATCACAAATAGGGAATGAGGGGCAAGAAAGGCCGATATCATACGCTTCGCGGACGCTGTCGCCCGCGGAAAAAAATTACGCACAAATTCAAAAGGAAGCAACCGCGATAATTTTTGGTGTAAGGCGGTTCCACCAATACCTATATGGTCGGTCTGAGCCTTTCGTGCTACGAACGGATCATAAACCTCTGTTGGCTATATTCGGGCCCCACAAAGGCATCCCGGAAGTTTCTGCTAACCGTTTACAAAGGTATGCTATATTTCTAGCGGCGTATAATTACACCATTGAATACATCGGTAGTAAACAAAACAGCGCGGACTATTTCTCACGGGCGTGTATCGATACGAATACGAACGCAACAAAGCACGAGCTAGCGGAGTGTATGGATCGCGCGGCCTATGTCAACTTCGTAGTTGACGGAGACCTACCGGTGACGTTAAGTGACCTGCGTCGCGAGACGGCTCTCGACCCGCATCTAGCTATTGTCAAAAGCTACGTACTAAACGGATGGCCTAGGAAAGTTAAAGACGACGCAGGCTTAAAACCATTTTTCAATTGTCGAGCACAACTGTCATACGAAAATGACATCTTAATGCGCGGTCATAAAGTCGTTATTCCTGCGGCGTTAAAAGACAGTGTATGTAGGGAACTGCATAGTTCACATTTCGGTGTGGTGAAGATGAAGGCAGAGGCTCGTAAGCGGCTGTGGTTCCCGGGTATAGACGCAGCGCTGGAGCAAGTAGCGGCGGCTTGCGGCGTGTGCTGTACGCTGCGCCCCGCGCCGCCACACTCCCCTCTCGTGCCTTGGCCGTTGCCGCCACACCCGTTTTATCGGATACACATAGATTTTTTAGGGCCATTTCACGATTATATGTTTTTAATTATTGTGGATGGATATAGTAAATGGGTGGAATGTTATGATATGTCCTCTACTTATAATTCAAAGGCGGTTATAGGTAGATTATACGATTTAATGTCGCGATTTGGAGTGCCACACACGTTGGTGAGTGACAACGGTACATCGTTTACATCTTTTGAATTTAAGGATTTTTGTAATAAAAATGGTATTAAGCATGTCTTATCTCCTGTTTATCATCCGGCTAGTAATGGGCAAGCCGAGAGTTTTGTGAAAATCGTGAAAAAGGGTCTTAAGACTTTGATTTTAGAGGGGTGTAATAAGAAAACCATACATGGGAAAATAGCAAAATTTTTATTCGACTACAGGAACTCTAAAAACAGTACCACTGACAAGTCACCCGCGGAGATAATATTTGGGCGCACGTTGCGTTCACGGCTAGATCTATTGAACCCGACCGCGCCGTCACCTTCGTCCACAGACCTAATTCGAACCGTCGAACATAAACAGTCCTTACAGGCTAAAAACTATCGAGGTATACACAGAACTGACTTTAAAGCAAACGGAAAAGTGTGGATAACTAAAAATGAAAATAACAAAAAATTCAGTTGGATACAAGGAATTATAAGAAGGAAAGTCGGCAATATTATGTATGTGGTATATGTGCCGCATTTAAGATGTGAAGTCACCAGACATGTAGACCAAATAAGAAGTAGACTGAACACAACATCTGATGATGACCAGGATTGGGACCCGGACGTGGTGTCCGATGTGGCACCGCTCGCAACCACAAACCCCGAACCACTGGCACTGGCCAGAGGGGGAGGAGAAACGGTAACGGACCCCGAACAAGGAACGCCAGGGACCGCAGTGGCTCTGTCACGCGCCGCCGCTACAACTCAAAGACGACGGGAAATCAGTCCTATTTTCTCGACCCCAACGTCGAACCGGTACGTCAGTGATGATGATGATGATGACGGACCATCAGATACAACCACTGAATAAATTTGTGTTATTAACATAACTATTGTAACTCTACTGTAATTAAGATAATGTACTATTGTAATTAGGTTAAGGGTAACTCATAGCATAAGGGGAAGGAGTGTTATGTATGTGTGCGTATGAATGCAGCGCCACACCCCCCGCCCCGCCAGCGGGCTAGATTTTACCGAACATTAAAATAGTGTGTAACCCACTAGCGAGTTTGATTGACGTGTGTCCTCCCGATCTTTCCCGTATCTAACGCACGTATCTAACGTATCTAACGCACTCCAAGTTTCTTAGATGCCAACTTGACCTTGTCTTCGAGGTGATTACGGTACTGGACGTCACTGGAGATATCGACACCAAGGATCCCTATACTCGAGGAGATGGTGAGTGGTGTGTTCAGGAATTGTGGCGCTAAAATGAATGGGGTTTTCTTAGCGGTGAATGCACAAACTTGTGTCTTAGTGGGGTTGAATTGGACTAGGTTTAGTCTTCCCCAATCGGACACTCCTGTGAGAGTAGTCTCAATTTCAGACACAAGTTGTTCGCGACTTTCCTCCACTGCGGACCGAGGGAGGTTAGCCCAGCCCGTGTAAAATGCATCCCCGGTACTGTCATCTGCATAGCAATGAACAGAGTCAGCAGACAGCATGTCATTGATATGCAGCAGGAACAGGGTCGGGGATAGCACGGAGCCTTGTGGAACGCCAGCATTTATGTCCATGCGGTCCGAGCAGCTGCCGTCAACAACGACTTGAATGCTTCTGTTGGACAGAAAGCTGGCAATCCATTCTCAAAGTCCCTCGGGCAGTCCATAGGACGGCAACTTCGCCAGAAGACCTCTGTGCCAGACCCGGTCGAAGGCCTTCGCTATGTCCAGGCCGACCGCCAGTGCCTCACCCCCACTCTCGATGGCTTGCGCCCATCGGTGTGTGAGATACACAAGAAGGTCACCGGTTGAGCGACTGTGGCGGAAGCCGTACTGCCGGTCGCTCAATAAATCGTTTCCTTCTAGGTATCCCAGGAGCTGTGCGTTAATAACACGCTCCATTACCTTCGAGAGGAGGGAGGTGATAGCGATAGGCCTGTAATTGGACGGGTCTGTCCTGTCGCCTTTCTTAAGCACAGGGTGCACGAAAGCGGTCTTCCACGAAGCTGGGACTTGTCTCGTGGAGTAGGAAAGTGCGAAAAGACGTGTAAGCACAGGGCACAACTCTGGGGCACACTGTTTAAGCACCATTGCCGATATGCCATCAGGCCCACTCGACTTGTGAACGTCTAGGGATTTGAGCTCCCGCCGGACCACCCGTTGTGTGATTTTTATTTCTGGTAAAGAAACACCACACCAGGGTATAGTGGGTGGTACGGCATTCCCGTCGTTCATTGTCGAGTTTGACGCAAAGAGGTTACCTAAAAGATCGGCCTTCTCCTTAGCGCCATGGGCCAGACTGCCGTCGGGTTTAAGCAGCGGCGGCAAACAAGGCCGACAGAAATTTCCCTCGGCAGCTTTGGCGAACGACCAAAATGCCCGGGTACCCGACGGGTATCGCGCCAGCCGTTCACCAATTCTGCCGATGAAATCAAATTTGGCCCGAGCCGTTGCTCTTTTACTGGACCTCGAGGCGGCATTCAATTTCCGCTTCACTTCAGCGATATTTGGATCCTTGTTCGCAAGAGCCGTGGTCCAAGCCTTATAAGCAGATTGCTTGTTAAGACTAGCCTCTCTGCAAGGCCGATTAAACCACGGTCGCTTACTAGCCCCCGTAGCGATCCAGCGGTTAGGAATGAAGCATTCCATACCCGCTAGAATCGCCTCAGTAACTGCTGTTGCACAGGAGCTAGGATCTTCTGAAGTGAAGCAGAGCCGTCTCCACGGGTACGAAGCGAAGTATTCTCGCAATCCATCCCAGTCTGCTGACCTATAGTGCCAAACATGCCGCCATTTAACTGGCCGAGGTGGTTCTGGCCGAGCGAGAGGCACTTGCGTCCGGATGAGGCAGTGGTCTGAAGTACCTAGGGGTGCTTCCACAGTTATGGAGTATTCATCCGGGCGCATCGTATTAAAAATACTTCATGTCACTCACGTTTTGGCATACCTAACACTAAAATCATAAAGCTAGCTTGTACATGCACAGTTCTTTGTCGTAACTGTTAGGAGTTACCGCTTGGATTCGGCGTTTCATACGTAACGGAAGGAACCCGAATAACAAATTATTATCCTCAGTTTTGTCGCCTTATAAACGTCAAGAGGCACTGATGTTGTTGGTTCGTGGTACGTACAAGCCGACCACTTTGACCACACTATTGAAGCTCTGAAGAGATGTTTAGCTTTGAGAGGCTCAATAGCTCGCCATCCTTTGTTGCTCCCTAAAGGAGGAGCGTTGGTGAAATTGTTGGTATCCGATCGACACATTTATAATGTACACGCCGGTTAGCCTTCGTAGCCGTTTTACAGCGTGAATTTTGTATTTTTTCGGCCAGACGCACTATTCGGGGTATCAGTTTTAAATGTACACAGTGCTATCGTTTGAAGGCTACTTCCACTCAACCCATAATGGATGATTTGCCTTTCGATCGAGTGGCTGAGATAAGGCCATTTGCTTCTGTTGGAACTGACTTCGCTGGTCCTTTCTCGGTGCAGACTCCTCAACTTCGTAATGCTATGTCTGTCAAGGCCTATTTGTGTGTGTTCGTCTGTCTGGCCTCCAGGGCGGTTCACTTGGAACTTTGTAACAGCCCTCAGCACAGATGCCGTCGTTGCAGCGCTAGGAAGATTTGTTTTCCACTGAGGATTAACATCTTTAATCCTCTCTGATAACGGTACTAATTATAAAAAAAAAAAAAAAAAAAAACTTTATTTCGGACAAGTAACATCCATATGGGTTAGTAAACAAGAAAACTTATACCTATGTTAGTACTCTTAATTTCTAAAAAAATATATTTAGTAACGAGGTTGTTGTTCCGAATGCATTTCAGAACAACATCCCCTAATAACGGAGTATCGTACCTCCCGGCTATGGTTTTTAGGATGGAGTTGGAACTAGTCCGCACTCTGCAGAGCATAGAGGCAGATCTCTGCCTGACGATGGCATGGAAATCATCGACGCGTGATTCCGCGAACATACCTGATGCACCGCAGAAACGGGGCAGCCCCATCAACATCCTAAACCCGTTATTATATTGGACCCGTAAGGCGCTGATAGCCCGCTGAGTATAGTTGGTCCACAAGCTGCATGTGTAAAATATTTGGCAATAAGCTTTAAAAAGTGTTATTTTGACTGGCTTGCTACACCGTGCAAACCTGCGAGCCAACATGTTACAACGGACTGCCAGCGCCCTACGTTCCCTCTCGATATCTACCCGGTCATCAAGGCTGTCGGTGACATAGTGCCCAAAGTACTTGAACTGGTACACTCGCTCCAACTCATTCCCATTAAGTTTAATCCGGACATTTACCACCGACTGCCTTAAAGACCAAGTACTCGCTCTTACTGACATTGTAGATAAGGCCATGCTTCTGAGCATAACCCTCACAACATGTCAGAAGTTCTCTAAGCGCCCTAACCGTTGGGCTCAGCAGCACCATATCGTCAGCGTACCTGATGTTATCGACACTTACGTCATCAATGCGACATCCGATTTTCTTGATGCTGAGCTCAACAATTAGATCGTTTATATAGAGGTTAAATAACTTTGGTGATGTTATCCCTCCTTGTCTAACCCCAAAGTCTAGCCCATACGACACAGACAGCCTATCGGCCCATCTCACACTGTTAGTCTGGTTGTGATACCAGTACTGGAAGATACGCAACAGCCCCGCCGGCACTCCCCTCTCCCGTAACTTCTCCCACAGGACATCGTAAGATACAAGGTCAAAGGCACGAGAAAGATCCAAGAAGCAAGCATACACTGTTGTTCGACGTTTTGTGTAATATTGCACCGTATGTTTGAGTTCGAGAATCGCACTTTCAGTGCCAAGATCATTACGGAACCCAAACTGTGCATCGTGTAATTTTAAAAAGCTATCTAATCGTGCATCCAGCAGGCTGTCGAGCACCTTCACGACAACAGTAGCCAGAGAGACGGGTCGATAGTTACACTTATCAGCAACGTCACCCGTTTTATTTTTAATAATAGGCACGACAATAGTTCGCATGAGATCACAGGGGAGGTACGAGTGGCACATACACAGTGAATAAAACATAGCGAGTACCCTAGCCATGTGAGGACCAGCATGTTGCAAGTGCTCAATGCTTAGACTGTCGTGACCCGGGGACTTCCCTCTCGTCATCTTCTTTATAGTACTTGACACCTGTTTGGCCGAAAAACGAACCAGATCAGAGTCACGATACGACGTTATAAGGGCACTGATAGATATTTAAGTGAAATTTGTAACTATTGTAATGGGCAAATTTGTAAAGGAGATGTTCCAGAAATGTATGGAGCCTGGGCCAGCTCTATGTACACTTTATGTAAAAATTGCTGTATATTATAGTAACTGTTTTTTATTGTTAATTTTATTTAATTTCACTTCGTTTCAATGTAAACTCAAATTAACTTTGTCAAGTAGAGCAACACAATTTACAATTAAACATGGTGGGTCAGATCAGCATTAGGCGAAAAAAGTCATATTGACAGTGACAGTATGCGAAGAATGACATTTTGACAATGACAGTATGCGCAGAATGTCATTTTGACAATGACAGTTTTTTGACGTGTCATCGTAATATCTGCGTCAATAAAAAATCAAAAAATCAAAAAACCCGACTGCTTCAAAAGCGAACTAAAAAGACGTAAACAAGGAAAAAATCATGCTGTGCAGTCATACAGAGTCATAGTCGCGATATATAGTCAGATACATAGTCGCGGGCTGGCTGACCAAAATCTGGTGTATCCTCCGCCTGCACAGCATGATTTTTTCCTTGTTTAGGTCTTTTTAGTTCGCTTTTGAAGCAGTCGGGTTTTTTGATTTTTTGATTTATCTTTTTTTATTTATAAGTTTTTAGTTAAGTTTTTTTCGAATTAGATACATTTAAACATATAAGTGTTATATATTTTTGAAAGCACCTCTTAAAACCCTTTATTTTGATACCCCACACACTGGGTTTGGAAGAAAAAAAAAATTTGGGTCCCCACAATATGGCGCCCAAAATCCGCCATTTTTCTAGTGTCCAATTTTAACGACCCAAATGACCTGGAAGTCATTCAGACCCCTGGTGATTGGTCAAAACCCCCCCCAATTACCCCCTCAGGGAAGTTAAATCCTCGCGATTGACGCGTTTTGAGTTGCTCCAACCGATGACCCAAGGTTTCAGGCATCGTTGGTCTTTGGAATATTTGCATATTTTGCAGCAGCGCGTTAAGAGGACTGACAAAACTGACCCTCCCAAAGTTGGAGACCTCGTACTTGTTCTAATTTGTTGCCTTTGTACTGGCGTCATGGACGCATTGTAGATTTATTTTATGGGTCTGACGGAGTTCCCAGAGTTGCGGAGGTCATGAATGTAAAGCCGACTATTATGACATAAAGCGTTTGATCGCGCGATGATTGCTGACTGCTATTTCTTACGTAATACGCCTGCGGATGCAACAGTATACCAGTATGGAGTGCTTGCCTACAATAACCACCATCATCCAATTACTGGATTATACGATACCTGCTGCCTAATAAATGATGTGTTTTGTTGATGTTTGGACCAAATTGTTGAATATATATCTGTCACGTCGAAGTACCTATGAATCATAGGACCGCCATCTTTAACCCCAATGTCTAGAGGCAATTCCTTTATTCTTGACTGGAGCGGGTTACTTCAATAACACACAACACTGGATTGAAACTCAAGAGTGTTTATTTGATTTAGTTACAGGCACTTTGAGTTTTCAAATGAACTTGAAGCTAAAACCACATCGTGTGGCTTGCTAGGTCACAAAGCTTTCGTCGGTCGCTGGAGAAGACCTAGCCAGAAACTCCAGGATACTCTTTTTAAATGTTTTTATAGATTACACAATCACTTTGTGACAATTAACGTTACATGTTTATTAGGTTTTCAAACATCTATTCAATTAGCAGATTTATTAAACAGTTTTACAGTTATTATTTTTTACACACACCATGCACCGTACGCGCCATGTGTGTTCTCAACAATGGGCGGGACTTCCATATTGTTTTTGTTTAGACACTAATTACTTGGATAGTTGAGTAAAGCTAGCAAACAATACTAAAATGCTGGTCAGTTAATTATTTTAACATTAAACAACCCCAATACTCACAAATACAAAGTTGTTTGTAGTTTATTATTGAAATAGACATCTAATAACAAAACTATTCAAGTTTCCGGTGATCTGCAAATCTTACTTATTAGAAAGTTTCTCATTATCACATAGCTGTGTAAAATAGTCTTATGACTTTTTAGTATTTAATCATTTACTCAAATTTGTTTAGTTCTCGTATTAAATTATTAAATCTGGTTATTGGTCATAGAAATTATAACATCCGCCATTGTTTGACAACTTAATAAGAATAATCAAACACATTTACTTCGTCAAATGTGCAATAGGTAGTTAAAATGGGAACAAATCCAAAAGTACTACAATAAGTGTTCCTGTTTTATTTAAACATCTCGTATTAATTAAACATTGAAATAAGCATACGAATTATGAATCAATACTGATTCCACAGTGAGCCAATAGATGGCGCTGAACTCAAAACCCAACTTAAATAGACATTCGACACTTAAAATGCTTAATTAGGATAATAAATTAGCAAATTCACGCCTACGCGGCGACACGGCCATTGTGCTACATGTCATGTCAATGAAGGCATACAATTTCTATTTCAGATTTTTGACATGGAATAATCAGTTGCTAGCTTATTTAGTCCAATTTGAATCTCGTTTGCAGAATGTTATTGTTTGTATTATCTTACAATATGCATTGATTTGTAATAGGTAATAGTCAGTTTAAGTTATCAATTTATCACTGAATACTTATGAAATTAGGTAACTATTAAGTTTATCTCAAATGAAAATATTTGATGCATTAATGAGCACATACCTACTTATAAGAAGGCTTACATAGCAGCCTTGTATTTGGTAAGTATAGTGTAGGTAGTGTAGGAGTATTGTGATCAGCTGTTTTTTGTTTAGTTTCATTCTCACGGGACGGTAATGCTCTGTGATAGACACAAAGTCTTTGATTTGACAGGATTTAAGGATAGGATCAGGAACACCGCTCTGTGATAGACACAAAGTCTTTGATTTGACAGGATTAAAGGTAAAGGAGTTTAGGATCATTGCTCCGTGACAGGCACGAAGTCTTTGATTTGACAGGATATAAGGAACCAGGCTCTGGGTGGTCTTGTACACCGTGGACCCAGCAGGATAACATGAGAGATTGTTCATTAG
The DNA here is from genome assembly GCA_949775005.1 of Orthosia gothica. Classification (NCBI taxonomy): domain Eukaryota; kingdom Metazoa; phylum Arthropoda; class Insecta; order Lepidoptera; family Noctuidae; genus Orthosia; species Orthosia gothica. Next base: position 13,030,632 of record OX459056.1, read on the forward strand.
CGGCCTCCACGCCTAACCAATGGATATTACATCTTTATTAGTTGCTTCCACAGCAAACCAATAGATTGTTTGTTGTATTATCACTATTAGTTTCCTCCACGGATTACTAACAGACAGCTTATTGTGTTATCATTATTAGTTGCTTCCACAGCATACCAACAGGATAGTTTATTGTGTTATCATTATTAGTTGCTTCCACAGCATACCAACAGGATAGTTTGTTGTGTTATCAATCTTAGTTGCTTCCACAGCATAATAAGATAGTTTATTGTGTTCTCATTATTACCTCAAATCCATCTCCATGGATGCTGATAGTTTGGTGTTGATATAACCTATTATGTTATTAAGTGCCTCCAGAGCTATAGGTTATTGGACATCTCAATAATTAGAGCTTGTTTTATTATTCATTTTTATAATTGACTAAATATGACAATAGAATAGCATAAACTGAAACGAGTTACAAAAACATAATAATAACAGTAGTCCTGCTGACTGTTGAGCCATCTGCATAAGGAGATACTATGGTGCACAAGGCCAATGGCTCAACATGCTTTTTGAGGCATGGGGGTTCACCAATTTCAAAACTCTGGGCTGCTACAGAGGAATCCCTATTGGAAAAACCCCATAAACAAATTTTGCCCAACCTAGGAATTGAACCCAGGAATAATAATTTAAAAGTACTTTGTTGCATGGTAGTATTATGCACAACACAACATGCACTGAGTCATGTAGTTATTCGACATGGCTTTTGTGTTGAGCTTTCTGATACAACAACACCGTATCAGTTAGCGAGGTGAGTAGAAGATAGTTTGAAAACTTCTCACCTTTTACTTTAGTTATGTTGGGCTGGAAGTCATTTTTCAGCTGACCTCTATTTGGTGGCATGTATGTATGTTGGTAGCTTCTAAGGTCCTGACCTGGCCACACGGTCACTTGCAAACCAGGTATTTTTAGTTTTGTTTCCACATCCTTGATAATACTTGACTATGTAGGTAACCATTTTGATTTTTGATATGACACAGGAATCTGGAATGTGAGAAGGTATACAGATAAATAATAATAAAAGAAAAGATGATCCTATTAATATTTAAACAAGTAGGAGTTAGTACTGATAACAAATAAATTATGTTATTGTTTTGAAATAGTAAGTGAGTAATTCAAAGTTAACTAGAATCAGATGACACTGAAATGAATAACTATGAAGATTGCTGCATTACTTATGATGGTGTTTGCACTAGCTAAAGATTAATGTTAAAACATGTTGAAAACTACTTTTAATGATGCATGTTTGCATAACACACACACAACAACCTATTTACACACCTATTACAAACCTATTTCATTACAAAACATTTATGTGTGAACAAGTTTGAATACAAGCTAGGTAAAAAGTTGCAAAAAGAAAAGAAAGTTATTGAATGCTAAAAGTGACAAATTATCAAAAAACAAACCTGTCTTTTGATTGTTTTTATTCTGTGCAAGTGCATCCAATAACAAGCTTTGAAATCTGTCAGAAATTACTAATCTATTTACACCCATGTACCATAACAAGTAAAATTCAACTAAACCCATTGTGAGATTTAATTCATTAGGAAGGTTCTCAAATATTGAATGATTAAATAAACTTTATTATAACAAACTTAACTTGAACAAGCATAAATCTTAGAGCTTATAAAAGGCCCCATCAGTATCCAACTGACAGTCTGAACCAAGAATGTAGGGTCAGACAATTTTTTTATTAGATTTAACTTATAGCGCTATCACTGTCAAGAACCCCATAGCCAAAACAAATCTACCAGATCATGTAGACAGATAAGATGGAACACAGTAATCACATTAGATTCACTCAAATATGTCTTACATACACAGGACCATTAATTTACCAAAAATCACAAGGTCCATACATAATAGGTTACTCACACATACTAAGCGTACCTACTTGTAAATTAAAAGTTACCAGGTGGCTATCAGCTTATGACTATTTATTATTATATTATGATTATACATGAACTGAAGCTCTGCTGATACTTACCCTGATTATAAAGTTTGTAATGACTCACCCAGGTGTATCACAACCCTTTCACCCATTCATACAAATACATTTATATTAGATGCATACTCACTCTACAAAAACCTCTAGATAATATTTTAAATATTGTTTAGTCTTGTAACCAAACAATTATTCTCACCCCAGCTACTTAAATGCAAATCGTTGTAAGTATTTTCTTGAGCACACTATAATTTTATTTTTATATGTTGTGCTTTTCATGTTTAAGGAATGTGTTAATACATTTTCTTATCTTACTTTACCTTAAAAAAATATGACATGCAACGGGTTCCACATTATTCAATAATAAACCCCGTTTGGTAGTCGGGTAAAAACAATAAATTGCAAAAATGCCAATTAGTGCGTCAACATGAATATGTCATGGCACTTTCTGCCAAATGTTTACTACTTCTGTTGCACATACATTCTGTAACTTACTTAACTTATTTACCTACTTAACTTTTGTTTTAGCTACCTAAATGTAATGAATGCTATAAAAATAAGTTGTTACTTTTTGTCCGGTACAAAACTCAACGTAGGTACTTTGAATTGTTTAACATTCATACACTCACACCTTGTCCCCATGGGGATAGGCAGCAACCACAGATTGCCACTTGCTACGATCCTTTCATACTCCTCAAATAAAATAAAGTTTCTCAAATAACTGAGCCATTGCAATTCTTAAGACAAAAGAATCATATTTAAACAATAACATTGTTTTCCTAGTCAGCTGTCTTATTTTATGGAGTAATTTAAGCCGTTTCATTCATTTTAATTCCACAAATTGCCACACAAACAACAGCAGGGACCACTCAGTCAGTAAGGGGTATTGTGTTACCCAGTTACTGGGTTTTGGTTGCTCCATGTAAAACACTGGTACTCAGCTGAACCCAGTTAGAATGGAAGCTGTCCCGGACTTGGTTGGGAAAAGACTAGGCAGATTGATTAAAATTGTCACACAAAAGGTCACTGACCTTGCCTTGTATGATGAAAATAATTAAGAATGTTAAGTTACATAAATAAAAAAACAGAATACTCCCCTCAACCATGATGGAATATATCAATGAACAGATCAAGTTGTTCGTTTAGCTGCTTCGGTCATTCTGTGCTGTATAAAGTTTTGGTCACAATGGTGTAGGACAGCATTCATGCCACCAGTCAGTAGCTTCTTCTGTCGTTTCAATAGAGTTCTGTGCGTCGTCACAAAATAAAAATATTTTATTGCAATAATCTTCAATTTTCGTTTCCATTGGCACTTGCCAGCCATGATTTTTCTAACCAGATCGTTCACGTAAAAATATTCCAGTTATTTTCGCCTATGTCTGGGCATCGCTTACTCTTGGAAATTATCATAGGAAAATCTTTTGCCATGCCCTCGGCGCTGGCGATGTTGTACGAAATTCTTCGAATGGCTTTCATAGCATAGGCAGAAGGCGATAGTGGGAGCTGAGCCCAATTCTGATGTCACGTCGAAGTACCTATGAATCACAGGACCGCCATCTTTAACCCCAATGTCTAGAGGCAATTCCTTTATTCTTGACTGGAGCGGGTTACTTCAATAACACACAACACTGGATTGAAACTCAAGAGTGTTTATTTGATTTAGTTACAGGCACTTTGAGTTTTCAAATGAACTTGAAGCTAAAACCACATCGTGTGGCTTGCTAGGTCACAAAGCTTTCGTCGGTCGCTGGAGAAGACCTAGCCAGAAACTCCAGGATACTCTTTTTAAATGTTTTTATAGATTACACAATCACTTTATGACAATTAACGTTACATGTTTATTAGGTTTTCAAACATCTATTCAATTAGCAGATTTATTAAACAGTTTTACAGTTATAATTTTTTACACACACCATGCACCGTACGCGCCATGTGTGTTCTCAACAATGGGCGGGACTTCCATATTGTTTTTGTTTGTCTAATTACTTGGATAGTTGAGTAAAGCTAGCAAACAATACTAAAATGCTGGTCAGTTAATTATTTTAACATTAAACAACCCCAATACTCACAAATACAAAGTTGTTTGTAGTTTATTATTGAAATAGACATCTAATAACAAAACTATTCAAGTTTCCGGTGATCTGCAAATCTTACTAATTAGAAAGTTTCTCATTATCACATAGCTGTGTAAAATAGTCTTATGACATTTTAGTATTTAACCATTTACTCAAATTTGTTTAGTTCTCGTATTAAATTATTAAATCTGGTTATTGGTCATAGAAATTATAACATCCGCCATTGTTTGACAACTTAATAAGAATAATCAAACACATTTACTTCGTCAAATGTGCAATAGTTAAAATGGGAACAAATCCAAAAGTACTACAATAAGTGTTCCTGTTTTATTTAAACATCTCGTATTAATTAAACATTGAAATAAGCATACGAATTATGAATCAATACTGATTCCACAGTGAGCCAATAGATGGCGCTGAACTCAAAACCCAACTTAAATAGACATTCGACACTTAAAATGCTTAATTAGGATAATAAATGAGCAAATTCACGCCTACGCGGCAACATATCCATTAGTGAGTTGTGAGTTCAAATGTTTGCAAAAGCACCCACGATACAGAAAGAAATTCCTAGTGTGGGGCAACGCTATTCTTTTAGGTAAATAAAATAAATAAATAAATTATGGAGTTCTCAGAATCAAAATTAACTCTGCGACCAATAATTTATACAGATTTAAACAGACGTCCCCTTTAGAACATGGGGCCCCTAACATAATAGACACAATGTGGGTGTACAAAACATTTCTGCTGACCGTTTCAGGGATGGCGTGATATTATGACCAACTACTATAACCAACAATATTAACCAATGTCACAAAACCCAGTAAACCGAAGATTTCTGCCGATTTTGTGATATACAAGGCATACCATAAACCCTAAATAATGTTCAGTGAATTCCCAGCTTCGTCGAAACGGTATTTAACCCTTCCCGGTTTGTTTACACAGGACGACGGAGGACCCCTAAACAACGTGAAATAGACTTTGATGCAGGGATCTGCAATTCGGGGAACCCGTTACAAGATCTTTATTTAGGGTTAAGTATTTTTGAGTTAAACTGGAGTCACTTATTTTGACGATCATTTTTATTTATTTGTTTATTTAATAATGAATCTACTCACTTACAGTAAACAAACAAGAAAATATGAACCACATGCTTCATCATCATCATATCAACCGAAAGACATCCACTGCTGGACATAGGCCTGCCCCAAGCGTCGCCACTTTGAACGCTCCCGTGCGTCTTTCAACCAGCGGATCCCCGCAACCTTCACCAGGTCATCAGTCAAACTGGCGGGAAGCCTTCCAACCACATGCTTATTTCTACAGAATTTTCTTCCTTTTATGTCGGAATCATGTTCATGTTGCGTTGATTTAATTAGTTCAATCACACTATTTTATGCAAGATAATTAGAGAATTTATTTTATCTTTTAAAACACACCTGATGGTGTTACCGTCCCACCCTTACATATTTAGTAGCCATTTCCTCGACTCGACTCAACCTCGAACAGTTATAGCGTAGAATAGAATATAATAGAATATACTTTATTGTACACCAACAAAAGAAATTACATATAGATTTTACAGTAACTTAAGACGACGACTAACGCCAACGAACTTGAGGGAACAAAACGCGCCCTTGTTTCACACCCACGCGACCCAAAATTTAGTAGTTTTTTGTACTTTCCTTATTATTCTAACACTTTCAAAAAAAAAAAAACTTCTGATGAAAATGTAGATGATTAAATTGTCTTTGAGATGGTGTCGATTTCATAAAAATATTCCTAGCAGGTTTGGTGCGATTGACGTGTTTTTGTCCGTTTTAGACATCCATTTACAAATAAATTTTGAATAAAACTCAAAACTTTCTTAAATCAAATTATTTAAAAATGGTCTAATGTCAGGCTGTCTTATCGCTGACAGCAAAATCTACCAGACAACTTTTGGATGGACTAAAGAACTTAACATAAAACAGGGGGTAGCTTAGTATTATTTGTTTTGTTTAATTATATTTTATTCTCAGCATGGCGACCGAGTCGAATTAAGGACATTCCCTTCAAAGATGAACGCGCACTTGTCCGCGCCGCAGTCATCGGATTTCCTCAAGGCCCCGCGCTATCCGCGCCGAACGTGCCGCACGCATTGTATCCACTTCTGTACATCTTGAACTATATTTTCATATACGGATCATGTTTCCGCGCCGCCCGCATCGCCCGCCGAATCTGATGACGTTATCCGCACGCGCTGGTGGAATCCGTATATCTACAACATTTTGCTGAAATACGGGTAGTGCGGTGCGAATAGGTGCGCGAGGATAAATACGATTTCATATAAAGATTTTTAAAATTCAAGAACTGTGGCGCATGCGGCTCCTGCGGCTCGGATAGGTGAGCGTTCACCTCAAGCAGACTTGTGTTTAAGCGTTCTTACATTTTTGATGACAGGTTAAAAGAACGATAAATTTATTTCGTTGTATTCTATGAAATATTCGGACTTCGTTGCAGTACAGCACACTGGTTCACTGTTGCTACATGTACATATTAAAATATTAACATTCTATCCACTCAAAACATTATATTTGAAAAATGTATTTATGTGTTTATATCAGCGTCTCAACTCTAACATTAAGAATTTGTTTGTTTTTGCATTCTGTACAATCCATTAGCATAATATTTTTTTTAAATTAGAAATCAAATTAGAAAATAGTTAGAATCGCTCTACAATGAGACTGTTAATTAAAATTATAAGATATCCGGAATCAAAAAAGGAAAAAATATAACTCTAGAATCAGTTAAAACATTAATGTAATTCAGGATAATAGAAAGTGAGAGGGCGAAAAAGTAATTTATTCTAACAAAAAATTGAGGTCAAGGTATACCAGGTGTCTGATACTTGATAGACTATTTAATGAAAATTGTTAGACTTTCCTTTTGTAATGGTCAATCCATTAAATTATTAACAAAACCTTCATGTTTCACTTATATTGCGTCCAGCCTATTATTTTACTTTTGACAGATGCATGTTTATGAAATTTCATAATTAGTAACAGGCAACCATAGACTATAAAATGCAATACTTCATCGACGCTTACAGAAGAGAAACGAGGTTTTTTTTTCGATCCGTTAATTCCGATTATTTGAAATACACAGTAAAATCGATGTAGCGGCACCAAAGCCGCCACCTACGAACTAATGACATGACGTCACACAAATCCTGCATCGTGCAAGCTAAGTTTTCGGCGCGATTAGAACACATACAACAGTCCGACAACAACCGTTGGGCAGTTGCCCGGACCAGACACAACACTCGTCTGGTCGGAGGATCCTCCCTTTTCTATGGAGGTTGGTAGGACTTTACACCCTGTTCCACCTGCCTCCAAATCGAATTTTCAGTTACAGTATTTATCGCATTGTAAATTGAAAATAAGACTTGCAATTAAGGTTCACCCTTCCAATGATTCATCACTAAATCATAAATTTTTGAGCAGTCAAAAGTAAAATAACAGGCTGGATGTAGTGTAGTTGAAGTAGTAGTTAGTTGTAGTAGTTTTTTTTTTATTACTTTTAATTTTTAATTTCAATTTATGTGACGTTCAAAAGTGCCGTTTATTGGCCTAATTGAATAAATATATTTGACTTTTGACTTTGAGTATTCATAAAGCTTTGATACTAGTAGAAAACAGAGTCGATGGTTGAAATGTCAAAATGTATGGGATTGATCATGTGTCACTTGTGTAGTGCACTATACATATCATTTTTACAATCGCCATCACGACGCTTTCGTTGAAAGAACGCCACTTCTCTAGAGCCACTGGCCGTTGTTGTAATCCGCCCAAAGAAAAAAATAATGTTGAACATTAAAAAAACAAAACCCCATGATAGACTTTATAACCATAATCAATTTTATCGACTCTTCAAACTTTTCGTTCCATAACTTTTCTAAAAACATAAAAGCAGTTATACTTTTAACTTCCCAAAGAAAACCTCTGACTAACCGCGTTCCATATTATAATAATTCCGCCGTACCGTGAGCTTAAGTATTCCCCTAAAACGTATCCCCAACCAAAATGCATGTAGGAGATAAAAATAAACAGAGGCGACCATTATAGAAAGAACTGTCTTCGATTCTTTGTCACCTGCATTGTAGTAGGGCGGGTACAGGTCAGAGTAAAACAAGAGATCTTTTTACTGTGGTTAGGGTGACGTTGAGGCGTTCTTGCATCGGCATTCGACTAGACGGCACCAGTCGTGACTCATCGTACAATCCAGCTGCTTTATAGCTTTTCCGCTGAATCACCGTAATTCATCATTGATTTAATTTTACAGAGAGACGAAGATTATAAGCGTGAATATTCGCTTCGTTAAGTTAATCTTGTTAGGCTTTTGTTTGAGAAATATAGCCACTTTTCGGTAACCATTCATTTTCATATTGATTTTAGAAAATGAGAAATTTTATTGAATTTGTATGTAATATTTTAACAAAGAATATACCCCTTTTTGGAGCAATATCGTCGTATCTATAAAGCTGTAGGAATCTGTTGTTCGGCATCATAAAATTGAATTAGCAGACAGCTGGCGAATACCTTCAAAATCTTAATGCAACAATAAAACATAATTATATACAACTACAACTGACAAAGAATTTCCAACAGTATCATAAAACCCTTGCACTATAAACGTCCGTAAACTTCAAGCGCTCAAAGCGCTTGCACCTAAACAGTATTTTGACATCCGACACTATAACATTTTAGTGTAATGTCCTAAGTTTTGTCCCCTAAACATGGCCACCCCTCGCCGCACTGCGGGAACCATCGAATGTAACACTTATAAATTGCTTTAATTTAATACATTGCGCCTGTGACGGGTGGGTCCGTATTCGGAAACATTTTTCTGGGCAGACCAAGTTTGGCACAATCATAAATAAGATTTCTGGGCGATGTTACGATTTCTTTTTAAGTTAAACTGCCAAATGGGTTTTCTCTTATTGCTGTTGGAGTTTATTTTGAGTGTTATTTTTCTTAATGGCTAAACCGTTAAAACCGTAAAGCTGCTACAATTTATTTGAAACTAGGACTGACAGGCCAAATAATAGAACACGGCATAAGGATACACTTCGGATACCATCAATAAAACTAGAACTATTTAAGAGAAATGTATACTGCATGTCGTTTATTATTTACAATCATTTACCTAATAGTTTTCAAGACTTACCGCTGATAATGTTTAAAAAAATACTTTTCAAACTATTATTATTTAAAAGATATTATAGCATTAAGGACTATTTAGAAGACAAGCCAATCGAGTCTGTTTATTGTAGGTTAGTTTAAGTGATATTGCTGACTGTCAATACATTTGCTTGCTATGTTATGGCAGGATATTATGCTGAAATAAGTTGACTGTAACACTTTATGTAACATTATTATTCTAGCAAATAAATATTTTTGATTTGATTGCTTACGGTAGTCATCATCATGATATCAGTCGAAAGACGTCCACTGCTGGACATAGGCCTCTCCCAACGGGTCCCGTGCGTCTCGCATCAATCGAATCCCCGCAACCTACACCAGGTCCTTACGGTAGTACATACACCTATTCTCACCTATCTTTGGCTAGCTTTATTCCTTATTTGAGGTCGGTTCTCCTCGTCACTATGCCAGACGTGACGGTATTGGATCGAACATCTTAGGGCCAAGGATTCTTAATCTAAATTTTCCATGGAGGATTTGAATTATGAATCTACTAATCACTATTTACACTAATTATTATGGTAATTAAAACTGTATATAAATACGACGTGACGGACATTCAAGTTATACGTACTAGTTTTTTTGGACCATTAGTCAATGCTCATTACTTTGCATGTAATTTTCGGGTTTTCTCATCACCTAGGTAGTCATACTAGCTCAAGCGTGTAACAACCTATAGTATAGATACTATTGTTAAGCCTCCTCACCAATTTAGAAGCAACCTCCTTGCCTATTACAAAACTGGCAAAAGATAACTATTTAAATAGTTTTGGATGGTGATTGAAATCGGAAGGCAAGGAAAATAATTGAAGATGTTTTTGTTCAGCTTTGCTGGGAACATCTGTAAAAGCCACCTTAGGGCAGGCACGTTTTTGAGAAAATATAACCGATAATAGTACATTTCGTGTCGAGCATAAAAAATCCAGATTTTAACACGAGTGATGTCGCTAATTTTGACGTGAGCCGAAGGCCAATGTCCAAATCTACATGCAAGTGTTAAAATAACGACTTTTTATACGAGACACGAACGATTATTTTTCTAGTAACTGATGAGCTTACTTAATTAAATGCAAATAAGTTACAACAACAACTTATTAGAAACGTTCAGACTAAAAACCACAGACTATATATACACTATCAACACGCGCTTTTTCGAAATGTAATAGGTTCCGTATCATTCTGCCAGTTACATAATGATCCATACAAAAGTCATTTTGTAAGTGTTATTATGTTTTTTTTTTTGTCTGGGGTCTAAATGCTCATATTTCGAAACGCATTTCTTAGGCAATGTGTGACGTAATAGACAAGGTAGTAGAAAAAAGTAATTCAAAAAGTGATTTTATTTGAGTTCTCTGAGCTATTCCCACACACTATCTATTAAAACAAGTGACCTATATTCTCTTTATTGTTACCAAAAAATTCCATTATAGCAGTCAAGACATAACATTTACTACACTTAGGTACGTAATTAATAGGTACATTGTCATAATCCTCATCTTCGCAGAACATAAAATACTTTAGTCTATAAAACTTCAACTTTCTTCGTAATGTTGACGAACTGCGGTCATAAAAGTTGAAGAAGATGCTTAACAATATTATAATTTCGGTTCGTGCATTTCCTAAAGCCCCTTTTAATGATGTCATAGAGTAATTAATTTTTTATGTGCTTTCATAAAAAAAAACTCAAGGTTGACTGGCATTCCGCCGTATTTGATTCGCCTGGGCTCTCATAACGGTAAAATTATGTCAGCGATTACGATATTGAAAAAGTTAAAAATTAAATAAGATTGAGATTCGTTACCGAAATGTCACTTGGTAAATTCCATAACATTTTGAAATTCGAACAATATAATATCATTTTTTTCTCGAGTTCCTTGTGTAGCTTTAAATTATGTAAATAAAAGAAAAAAAAAAAGGTTTTCAATTTCGTTAAAAATTATGGCAATATTCACTCACAATCACAATTGGGCGCACGGTTGGCGCAGTGGTTGAGCGATTGACTGCTGCGCTGCGTGTCGCGGTTTCGATTCCCGCACGGAACAAATATCTGTATGGCCTACAGATAGTTGTTCCGGCTCTGGATGTTGTGTATGTGAGCTTATATGTTTGTAAAAGCACCCACGATTCAGGAAGAAATTCCTAGTGTGGGGCAACGTTTTAAAAAAGAAAGAAAGAAAGAATCATCTGTTTTTGCAGTATAGAAAACAGTTCAGATAGGCTGATTACAGTATTTGCTAAATATTAACTAATATAATTAAGAAGTAAAATTGAATGTTTGTTAGTAATGGCTAATCTTTGGAAAAGCAGATACGATTTCAAAAAATCTTTCACTGACAGAAAGCTACACTATAGTTGTGTCATAAGCTATCCCAAATAATATAAGTAAAATTAAAAAAAAAACCCCGACCCTTTTTAGGGTTCCGTAGCCAAATGGCAAAAACCCTTATAAGAACCCTTATAGATTCTTCATGTCTGTCTGTCTGTCTGTCCGTCCGTATGTCACAGCCATTTTTTTCCGAAACTATAAGAACTATGCTGTTGAAACTTGGTAAGTAGATGTATTCTGTGAACCGCATTAAGATTTTCACTTATAAATAGAAAAAATACAATAAATTCTGGGGGTCCCCATACTTGAAACTGAAACTAAAAAAAAAATTTTTTCTTCAAATCCATACGTGTGGGGTATCTATGGATAGGTCTATAAAAATGATATTGAGGTTTCTTAAATCATTTTTTTCTAAACTGAATAGTTTGCGCGAGAGACACTTCCAAAGTGGTGAAATGTGTGTCCCCCCCCTGTAACTTCTAAAATAAGAGAATGATAAAACTAAAAAAAATATATGATGTACATTACCATGTAAACTACCACCGAAAATTGGTTTGAACCAGATCTTAAAAGTAGTTTTTTTTTAATACGTCATAAATCGTAAACCGCAATTTACAAAAGTACGGAACCCTTCGTGCGCGAGTCTGACTCGCACTTGGCCGGTTTTTTTTTATTTCATGCTTTTTAAACTACACAATTTATCTAGTAACAGACACGCTTCGATCGACAATCTAACGAACACGTAATTATGGCACGAACATCCCGTTCCAAAACAATACAACGCTCAAACTGTTGAACGACTAAACAGATTTTCATTTAACATAGCTAAAAACTCTCTCGATAAATTCACCAATCCAACAGAAAACAAAATTAAATCAAAATTGGTTCATCCTTTTAGGAGCTGTGATGCCACACACATATACACAAATACACGGGTAAATACGTCAAACATATAACACCCCTCTTACAACAAACGAATGATGAAACAAATGATGTAAACTCAAAGTTCAATTGGCGAGCTGCGTATAGGTATAAGCTATAAAATGACTCCTCATTCGAGACTCTATAGACTTTACTCTACGATATCCAGTACGTACTGTTCTCATTTTTAAGTTTCACGGCTAAAATTATTTCAACCTCCTACGCAATACAAATCCTTTGTGCAAAACAGTGTATTTCTATTAGGTAATGAAAGGTAGGATCCAAAGTGATTGTTAAAGCCCAGACATTAAGCTCTCCTACACACCTTCCATTAATTCTCAGGAAGCCTTGACTATTGACGGGTTTTGTGAGCGAAGATTATGAGTAATTGTCAATAGTACCTAGACAAAATAGGTAATTTATCAAGAAAGACTATTTGAAGTAAGTTTGTCATCTTCATCTTAAATAAATAAAAAACGCGCTAATTTTATAATTACTCATCATAACCAGCATGCGTGCTATGATGACTAGATGTATGAACGTAATAGAAGCAAAAACAATATGCCAGGATCGTTGTAGGTGGTGTTAAAAATCATACTAAAAATCTGAGCTATACTTACCCCGCTTGCATTTAGAAGTATATCCTATAGTGAGGATTTGCTGACGTGGCAAATTACAGATTCTAACAGATAATGGCCAGAGCAAAATCACCAGGTAAACCGGAACGCAATGGGGGAAAACTTTACCCAGCAATGGGACAATCTTCTTTATCCTAGCTTTATTCCACTTTAGGTGGGGTTGACTGCCTTAATTTTCTGGCGCTAGGACAACCTGCCTTGAGTGGACAATATAGGTTTAAAATATAATAAACTTACGATTTTTTATAGTAGTAACATCATGAACAAAGATTCTTCATTTCGTTTATTACAAGCAGGTAAAATCGACATAAAAATGTAATAACAATAACATCTACATTTCACGTGTTTGGGATTCTATAAAAACACACATTTTGAAAAAAGCCTCGAGACAAAACTGCTTTCCATATATACCATTAATATGATTCTGTATAAGCAGGAAACCGTATAATGTTATATGAAAGCCCAACTACCGAAAAAATTATATAGGATGTATGAAACCCTGAGATTTAGAAAAAGCTTGAATTGGCGCACGTGGAATATGATAAGGTACTAATTTCTTATTATGAAGTAAAAATAAATGTGTTTGTTTGGGATTTTCTTTTTTTGCAACTGATTGAAAATCAGATCATAGATTTATTAAGGTAAATATTAGAAAATTGAGGCTTATGCCTGGGCTGTGAGTTGAGATGATTATTATTAGATAAGATCATATAATACTATCATACAGATGCCTCATCCCATACAAAGAAACCGTGCCCACGTAACTAGCGTTTTTCGTCTGTTTAAACCGATTATTTTTTGTACATCGTTCGCGTTCTAAAATGTGTTACAATACAAATTAAAACAATCGAGTGGAATACCTCAGAAAATTATAACCGCGCCATCTATTGGCATCAATTTTAAATGATCCGTACAAATAATCTTTGAAATGTGAATTAAGACCCCAATACGCCATAATTTTGTGATTAGGAGAGTTGATTAAACAAGAACATACAATTATTATGTTTAATTCCAGAAAAATTACTTTATACACATAATGCAATAACAACACGGTGCATGTCGCGCCATCTAGGGAGATTTATTTGATCCATATTTTCACCTCGTGGAACCCCGTGTCTTAGGGTATAACCATAATTGTTAACTGTCTTAGGGTATAACCATAATTGTTAACTATACTGAACTATCTGAGAGGTAACATTTTCATTGCCGTGGTAACCTAACCTTTGCATCAGTGACCGTTTTCAGGATATTGCGAGTGTAAATAAGTCATATTGGGCTTGTAACAAAATACCTTATTTCAAGTAAATGCCAAAAAAGTATTGTATGGTAGCATCTGCAGCCCAATGCCGTTCAAAGCCATTATAATTAAACAATAACTCATTCCTCAATTCTGTATTTGTAAAAATAACCCATGAAATTCGAAACAGCCTTACATTTCGTTTCATTCTAAAAGTACCTAAACCGGTGATAAATTTTCTTCAGCTAAATTAAGGCAGCTTTACTTAATTCCGTGGCTTTCTTACTCCAAATGCTTTTTAATTGTATCAGTAGAAATAATGAAAAATACAAGTAATGGTGGTCGATGAAAGGCCCGAGCTATCTGTATCATTCTGATTTCCCAGGGGACCATTAAATATACCCGAATCCAGGCATCTGGAAGAAATTAACCTGCCGATTGTAGAGAAAACTTTTGGAAAGCTTACTTACTAGCTTGCAGGAGTAAAAATTTCAAACGAAGTTCTTTTTGAGATGGTGCATTTGTTAAAGTTACAATTGCACGTCTATTTGTTAAATAAAATTTCATTAGTGCTAAACCTGTCACAATATTGCCGTCTTTATCGACTTCAAACTTATGCTCTCTCTAGATAATAATAATAAAATAATTAATCAGCATGTTTTATCATTAGAGTAACTTAGCTACCTAAATTTAGTTTTTCAAACCAACGATTCCAAATATTATGATTGTTCGATTGAATAGTTAGATAAATTACCTTGAATAATAATTAATTGAAGCCAAGCGGTAGGACTTGTCTTCAACGAATTTTAGCAAATCTAAACAAGGTTTCCTACTTAACTCAGAGTTTGGAGTAAATCTCAGCTTACATTTAATTTATACTTGCGGAATTAATCGTGTATGTCATTTACCCTCCGAAGTTCTTTATGTTCCCCTCTTTGCTTAGAGGGAAGGGGATGTTCCCCTATTTGATCCTTTTGATTAAGCTTGTGGGACTAAGACAACTTGCTTTGCCGTCGGACGCGTTACTATACACTTTTGCTTCGTCAAAAATATGCAATAGTTTTCTTGCGTAAATTCGATTCTACACAGCAAATTCTACTGGTATAGATAATACGTCCTATATCTACTATCCTACTAATGTTATAAATGTGACAATTTGTAAGTTTTAGTTTGTAAATAAATCTATCACGCCTCAACGGAATGTCTTACAAGGAACACTGACACATAACTTAATAGCCCGGGATTAAGACATAGGAGACTCATCGGTAGAAGATATGTTTCACGCAGGTGTAGCCGCTGGCAATGATTAACTTCCATTAAATTATACGGTTTTCATGTCATTGAATTGATTCAACGAAATATTTCAACCCTCGACTGTTTTTTTTTATTTTAATTGGTGCGATTCAATTTGGTGCTTCCTTAGTTACCGCTATCAATTTAATGGTTGTTTGAAATATTTGCGCGGTATACAGGCATCAATTTTGCTCGTTATGTCGATAAATTTGGTTCCAGTTACAGATGGGAAACATCGTGTGGGTTTGCAAACGACTTACTCGTTTACCATCGTTTAATAATTACAGTGGATTTCAAAATTACTAAAGCAATGATGAGTCCTGCCTGTTGGTCTTCTACGAGTTTTACTTCGGAGAACTGGTAACATCAACACTTGGTTGATATTATCTTGTCTCTGCCGGTGCCTGTGTTTCTTACCATACGATGCTATTGAACAGGCATCTTATTTGGGCTCGCTGGTTCTATCGTGAACTTCATCTATTGCTTTCCATCAGGTCAAGTGAGATCGTGGTTCAGGACTTCATCACGAAAAGAACAAAATTATCCGGAACAAACTTTTTCTCTTAATACTTATCCCTTAAAACTATATATTAAATACCTATTTGCATTCCGTGTTTAGGATAAATATTTTATCTGAGACAAAAATAAAACATTTCTTCACTGGAAAATCTGACCTTAAGATCCCTTAAAAACTTGGTGACTTGAAGAGTCCATTATAAGCTTTATTTCTTACAATTGAATTATTTTCAGCTTTATTGTTATTTTAGGTTGTTACTCCCATTGACGCCTTTTTTATTTTATAAAAATAATAGTGGCAGATTTTAATTAATAGGACCTTTTTGCCCTAAATCGTCACATGCAATTAAGTATCTATCCAAGTCATTTGCTCGTACTCAACTAAACTAGAATAGTGATGTAATGGAAGCTATCTTAGCTGAGGCAGGGGCGAAGAAGGAAAAAATAAGAAAATAAAAATTAAATACGTCATAATTTCAAATGAATGGAAAAACCTACCTTTTGTTCGTTTTAAAAACGAATGAGAAAGAGGGTAGACCGTTTTGTCTCCTCATAAAAACCCACCCGCAAGAACAACTGTTTATCCGTGATCATGGTGCTTGCAACAGCACTGAAATATAAACAGTAAACATGGTAAATATCCCGTTTCGAATGTTAATGTTAGTGATCATGACAGTTTAAAAACTTATATCTACCTTTTGTTATTCAAATTTTAGAAAGGTTTTGTTTTTAGTGAATTCAGCTTATTAAACAACTTTACATGGTAGGCACTGAACCTAACAATTAGGCAGACATGACATGGGAGCAAAAACTTCAAACTTCGAGTTACATCTCGAACATTTTAAAAGATCTTCGCTTAGTAGGAGCCTATTTGCTTCCTCCATTACAACTCCGCTAAAA
Organism: Orthosia gothica; assembly: GCA_949775005.1. Lineage (NCBI taxonomy): Eukaryota > Metazoa > Arthropoda > Insecta > Lepidoptera > Noctuidae > Orthosia > Orthosia gothica. The sequence goes on from OX459056.1 coordinate 13,047,771, forward strand.
ACTAACGAAATCAGATGCGAATGCGAAGGTACGATATCATTGCGGATGTCGCATTTGCAGAAATAGCGCCACGCGAGTGCGGTGTAGGAGCGAGACAAAACATGGAACGGCATGTGCTTTGCGGATATTACTGTTTATGTTTTTGTCAAGAATTCAAGATAGTCGTGCTTTTAGTTTTAGTCGCATCATGATTTTGAGTAGTTTATTTTTATCTTACTGTATTTATTTTATGTTCTTTGTATCTATTTGTACATACACAACATATTTTTTTTTCCGTACTAGGCCACCACTGAAAATCAGCGCCGTTTTGTGTGTCCCCCGTGGCACAGCATTATGCTGAGTGGAAGCCTTCTTACCACAATCACGACATGCATCTGCTTGACCTTGCAACCTGTTTCTTTTCTGTTTTGTACAAAATTTAGATAGTAAATGTTATGATTGTTTTATTTATTTTTCGTCTTAACTAACTTAATTTAAGTACTACTAATACTATTGTTAAGGGATAGCATAATCATGTACTTTTATTGTATGCCGTTTTTTGACGGTTAGATACGTGATCTTTATGTTCTTTCTTTTTAGATAACGTGGTAAAGTTTCGTAACAGCCGTAATACCATTACACGACACTGAAGCGTCTGAATCCAATATGGCTGTCACAATGCCACACAATAAGTTGAAACCATTCCCACCTATCATCAAACTAACACTGATTATAGTTTATAGTTCCTGTGGGAAATCCAAACAAAACACTTGGAAGTTTATCGAGTGATTATAAATATAACATGCGGCTCCTGCATTGTTACTGACTTGTACACCTGAACTAATACAAGTGTTTGTGAGGACGGTAAATGGATAGTAATGGACTCTAATAGCCATGCCCTTTGGACACAATAATAAAATACGAGTATCATCACAATTACAAACAAGGAAGTTGTTCAAGACTGAGTTGGGGTATTTATCAAAGAGAGAGAGAGAGAGTTATTTGTAAAAGACTAACCTTTTAAGGAGAGAAAGTACTTATGATTTTAAATAAATTTAAGTATGAGATCAACCTTGAAATATGAAAAATAACCAAAGTAAAAAGTAAAAAATAATGTTCAATAAATTTATATTAAAAAAAGTGTGATAAAGAAAAAAAATAAAAAAACACAAAATAAAAAATATAAAATATCGGAAACTCGCAACAAACAGTAAAAATGATAAATATCTCGCTTGTAATGTTAATTGTAAAAAAAGTGTTGGTGCTTTGAAAGAAAAAGAAAAAAAAAAAGAAAGAAAATGAGTTTATTTGCATTAAAACAAAAACACCTTAAAATTAAACAAAATATTTTTAAAACTATTAATGCCAAAAGGGCCTCAGCTCAGCATAATGCCAAATGGCAAAAATTGTTATAAAACACGGATTTTGTGGCGACTTTACAGTATCATAGCATAACAAAGTTAGGTACTAATTCCACGTGGGGCGGAGCGGCGGGCGGCAGCTTGTGAAAAATAAAACACGGAAGCTAAATTGGGATCAAATAACTGTTTCCGATATATTGTTCTTTATTATTTATGAAAAAAAAACGCTCGCAATGAATACAAGTGTACCATTGACTTGTTTAATGAATCGCTTCTTTTTTTTTTAGCTTGGGGTAATGATCATGCATACTGCGCTACCACGGGAAGATAGCGCAGTTATGTGTGTCTCGAATCCACTAAAACTCCACGGTGTCCCCCTATGCCTCTTATGACGGGTACGCGTTAACACTCGTCCGTGAACCTGCCGCAGCTGTCCGTCCCCGGACCCCCCTTTGGGAAGTACCCCCATCACCGGTGCACCAGAACACATTGCACGACCTGACCACCCCAGGCACCAAACCAGCACATGGGCGCCAGACGACTCCATGTATGGAACCCTTGGTCCCCCTGCGACGGATCAGGTCTGTAGCGACACCACCTACCACTTTTCGGCCGCAGGGGATAGGGATCTCCCCTTTTTTTTTTGCGTGGAGAAATGCTCATGCATCCTGCACTACCACGGGGAGATAGTGCAGTTATGTGGGACTCTTACCCACTAAAACTCCACGGTGTCCTCCTGTGCCGCTTACGGCGGGAACACGGGCACGCGTTAGCACTCACCGCGAACCCGCCGCGGCTGTCCATCACCGGAACCTCCTCGGGGGTGTACCCCCCATCACCGGCGCACCAGAACATAGTGTACGCCGTGACCACCCCAGCGACCAAATCAGAACATGGGTGCCAGACGACCCCATGTATGGCACCCTTGGTTCCCCTGTGACGGGTCAAGGTCAATGGCCCCGCCACCTACCATTTTGCGGCCGCAGGGGATAGGGAGAGCGGTTAACGCTATACCGACACTCCTCTTCCCCTGCGGCCCCACCGCGTCCGCCATCAGACGGTGGCGACCCCGTTTAGGCCGCGGAAGATAGGGAGAGCGGTGAATCGTAATACCGGCACTCCTCTCCCGCCGCGGCCTCCAACCTTCAGTCGCGATATCGTATGGGACTTGGGACGCTCCATAAGATATCGCGGCCCGCCTCAGTTGCGATGTCGCCTGTTACCAAGCGGCACCGCAACCTACTAGTTGGCCGCTACGTCGTCGGCTTAATCGGCAAAAGCCCTGACGAGCGGCCCCTCCTCGGGTTCCTCTTTGCTTCACCGTAGGTGACCAAGCCACGGTTACTGAACCCCCCGCCTCAACAATGCGGGTACACACCGGCGGGAATCGTTTTTTCCTACGAAATAAACAATGTTTTTGTTTCTAGAATCATGTGTCACAAACACTAATGTGCAAATTGTTAGAAATATTTTGTTTGATAACTTATTGAAAACCTATAATAAAAAAAAGACTGATAGTTTGTTCTTTTTAATTTGTGTTAACCTAACACAAATTAAAAAGTATATTATTATTTGTGAAAACTTTCAGGAAAACACCTGTATTTTTACAAGCTTTTTATTTTGCCGCATTAGTCGCAGAGCAAATCGTACAGGCCTTTGAATCCCTTTCTCTTCATTATGAATTTTACTAGCCATTCAAAAGAATTTCTCAATACGGTATTTGCCACGACGATCTCAAATTATTCACCCGTGTAAAATAAACACTTCATAATAATTCCAGTTTAAACCCGAATGCTTATCCAAGTTTTCTGGCGTCAATAATTACCTAGCCATCGAGTCGAAGTGTCGAATGCCGACCTAAAGGTTACGGGGTCAAATTCAAACCCAACCAGCTATTGTAGTAAATCCGAATGTTTCCCAAGAATTTAACGCTATTGAAAGGATAATTGATTTAAACGGGCTATTAGTAAAATGTGCTCCTAATTGATATTATTAGTAATGTTCAATTAATTAATTGATGTTTAACTGGTTCTTCGACTAACGCAAATTTTCGGGAATGTATTTTTTTATCATCGTCATCCTTTCAACTAAAAAATGTCCACTGCTGCACATAGGGTTCGCCCAAGCGTCGCCACATCGACCGGGCCTGCGTTTCTGGCATCTAACGGACTCCTGATCCTCACCAGTTCAAATGTGCACTTCTTGGGGGTCAGCATTAACCGTAACCAACCGTCCTATTGCGTTGTGCGTTTCATTTCTTCTGCATCCATGCAGGTTAGCTTCATATCGCCAACACATCTGCTGTGTTATGTCAACCACAATAACGCTCTTCTGAAAATTAATGTGATGTATCTACTTTTACTGAACCTATATGAATGTTTCAAAAACGAGTCTTGATACGAAAACACAAGTATATAAAATAAAATGATGTCTAAGATAATTATTGTATCCATTACTTCACAGTAAAAACTGATTTCAAAAGGAATTTCATATGCCTGGGAAACTCATCGAGCAACCACAGAGAATAGGTACCAAAAAAAAGGTCAAACATTCAAGACTTTCCAAACGTGTTGTACGGTTCCTTAAAATGATATACGACCTTATAAGTCACACAAGTAGCGTAAATCTGACCTTTACCATACGTTAATATATCACTGCATAGCGTAATGTGGCCTATGGGACTACTAACCGTTTTCAAATCGCTTCCCTACCTATTGACATTAAATAGTTTGAGCATACCGTATATTCCGGACTAGGTATGATAATAACAGTTTTTGTTTGTGGCATGTATAGGGTACGACACAGCATGACAGGTTGTCATTATTTTAATTGAGTTTTAATTTTTAAATGGTTCGATTCGTGACATGTTTACTGCTACGATACCTATTTTCACTGTTATTTGTTGTAAACCATTTTTAACATAATTTTACTTTATATGTAAGGAATGATGTACTAAGACAACGTTGTGGATTAAAAGAAAATGTAGTGACAACATTGAAAAGATTATGCTAAGATGGTTTGACTATGTCAAAAGGATGAATGAAAGACGACTAATAAAAGGTATTTACAAGGCAGACGATAGCGGAAACGCCTGGAGGGGACGACCTAGAAGGACACACATAGACCTTATTTGTGATGTTATTCACATTCACACTAGTCCGTTAGTTTCATGTATATGTCGCCGCGTAGTCGTGAATTTGCAAATTTATTATGCTAATTAATAATTTTAAGTGTCAATGTTGTTTTTTGAGATCAGCGCCATCTATTGGCTTATTGTGGAATCAGTTATTGATCTGTTTGAATGAAGATCATTTGTTATGCTAATTTCAATGTTTAATTAATACGAGATGTTTTAATAAAACGGGAACACTTATTGTAGGACTTTTAGATTTGTTCTCATTTTAACTATTGCACATTTGACGAAGTAAATGTGTTTGATTATGTTATTCTTACTACGCAAAGTTGTCAACAATGGCGGATGTTATAATTTCTATGACCAATAACCAGATTTAATAATTAAATACAAGAATTAAACAAATTTGAGTAAATGATTAAATACTAAAAAGTCATAAGACACAGCTATGTAATAATGAGAAACCTTTTGATTAGTAAGATTGTCAGATCACCGGAAACTTGGGTAGTTTTGTTATAAGATGACTATTTCAATAATAATCTACAAACAACTTTGTTTTTGTGAGTATTGGGGTTGTTTAATGTTAAAATTATTAACTGAGCAGCATTTAAGTATTGTTTGCTAGCTTTATTCAACTATCCAAGTAATTAGTGTCCAAACAAAAACAATATGAAGGTTCCGCCCACTTAGAACGCGCTTCGCGCTTACTGTGTGTGAAAAATAATAACTGATTATTAAATCTAATTGAATAGATGTTTGAAAACCTAATAAACATGTAACGTTAATTGTCATAAAGTGATTGTGTAATCTATAAAAAGATTTAAAAGAGTATCCTGGAGTTTCTTGCTAGATCTTTTCCAGCGATCGACGAGGGTTTTGCGATCTAGCGAGCCACACGATGTGGTTTTAGCTTCAAGTTCATTTGAAAACTCAAAGTGCCTGTAACTAAGTCAAATAAATACTCTGAGTTTCAATCCAGTGTTGTGTGTTATTGAAGTTCACCCGCTCCAGTCAAGAATAAAGGAATTGCCTCTAGGCATTTGGGTTAATGATGGTGGTCCTATGAGTCATAGGTACTTCGACGTGACATATACAATAGTGCGTTAGTATCTATATGTTAGTCCGAGTATCTGGATTGCGTGTGTTGTGATATTTTTTACTTCTTGAACACTTTAAATTCATCTAACTTTTGATAGAGTTGATCGATTGCAATTATACAAAAACTAAGTAATACTTCAAGTTACTACCAATATTTATGTATAAAAGTTATCTACATTGGTTTTTTACATTTAATGTGATGCGTTCACATCTAAACAGACAAAAAATCCAAAAATGCTGGAAAAGGGTTCTGTTGGTTATACTTTAACTGTCCTTGATATATCTAGACAAATAAATCTGTGTTTCCTTATTCTAATTACATACTCAAAGCTTTAGCGTATTAAGGGATTCGCAGTACATGTAGCCGTTGCTCTAAACTTTAGACTAAACGGACCGCAACGTGTTGATATAAAGTTCTTGGTTTAGTCTTACGTCTAGTTGAACCTGTATTTCAGCCCCAACTTCAATTTACTTACGATCTGCAGTATTTCAGTTTTATTTGCTAGAAATACCCAAATATACTGATGTTTCAGCCATTCTACGATTTATAGGTGCTGCTCATAAATGGGCTTGTTTGAGAGAAATATATTGCCTTGTGACCATTGCCGAACACAGCGGAGCAATTAGGCGAACTATCTGGAGCAATATCGTTGCATACAATTTCAGGGAATAATGAGCAACATTGATCCATATTAGTAGGTAGGAGTTGCAGTAGCTTGCTTGCTTTGTGTACAAGTAATACAGTCCTTTACATGTTGAATGAGTATTCACCTAAGTGTTATATCTCGATTTTCAAAGGTAATTGTGCAGGTTTTCGGTTTCCCCGGATTATTGATTGTACTTAGGTGTCTAATACAATGGTTTGATATCTTGATTGACGGTAATATAGTTATACCTATAATAGTATCCGATCCCACTGCAGTTATTTTGTTTTTGGTGAAACTTGATTATTAAATATGATTCTTGAGAGTAGATTGCTAAAGGGTTGCCTGGCCGCATCTGGCCGCAAACAGTTTTTTTTTTAACTTTGCTATATACTATGCAACATCATCTAGCTCTCATATAACGGCCATTCATGGGTTGCTAGGTTTAGCTGTTAAACTGGCAACCCACAGATTGCGGCTAACTGAGAGCTGCAAACGTATTTTTTTTCTATTTTCTACACCACTTTCTTTCAAAAGATGTTGGAATCACTTGAAAAACTTATATATTTTGAGTTAACTATCGAGCAATTGATACTGCCATTATTTGCGTAGGTCGGTAGGTATTCAAGTTTAAAACCATGTTAGTGGATTGTAATAATCTGCCTTTCATTCGGATTCTGAAATAAAACAGGTCGGATTGCGCAGCGCGAAAAGTCTTACATTTGAGCAAATATTTAATGACCTGTACATATTTTTCGGTATTGCGATTATCAGTGTATTCCAATTTGAAGAAATTGTTAGTTCACCGACCTCAGGTTTATTATTCGCCGGTTTACCTTTATGATCATACTATTATTTAAAATAAGTTCTTATCAAATCCTGCAACGCGCTAGATACCTATTTAGTTCTATCATCGGTTGCGCAGTACGAAACATAACATCCCTCTTTACCTCGTCGAATAACACGAACAGCCCACTATGCACTTTTATTCCTGGTATGAAAATGATCAAAATTTGTTCGCCAACAGCACTGCTATGTGACACACTTTAGATGAGTTATTACTCCCTTTTCCGCAAACGACTGCAACACGTTGCATTAGCTTGTGAACAGGACAGCGAATTTTGTTCTTTTAGTGCGATCTGTCAGTGCAGGCTAAGCTTTATGGACACAATAGAACAGAGGGGTTTAAAAATACAGCGCTTTACAGCCAGCCATTCGTGACGGTGGCTTTTCGTTGGGATGTGACAATGCGAGGAGCCGAATACAGCTTGAAATGCGCTTGCTAGAGTTCGCCGTGTGGCTTGAGTTTAGACGCTAAGCCGATAGATTCCCTTGCCATCATCTGAGTAGAACCTTGTGTGTAAATGCTATCAGAATGGAAATTCTATTCCAGCCATTCAAATCCACAAAATAATCCGTTCCTAACAGCCTCTGAATGAATTTTAAGTGACCATTTGATTAAAAAGGTACTTAAAAAGAACGAATAGAACTTTCTAAAGTACTACATAGAAGTTTGTTTTCTAAAATTTGATAATTCACTCAAGTTATTAATTTTAATAAGAGAAATGTTTGTAGATATATATATTTGTATTTATGTGAGTATGTATATATTTATGATTTATTTTTATGATTATAATTATGTTATTTTAAAATTGTACACTGGATCCTACCCTCTTTTGTCATCATTTTCTATCACTCTAGGGTTTGCTGTAAGAGAACTCAACATTAAGTTAAGCTCGCCTTTGTACATGCACTTACTATCACATTGTATTTAATATCTTTTTGGTGTACAATAAATAATTTAGAATTAAGAAAATTAAATATATTGCATTGTGCTCAAACTAATTAAGACGACGACTAACGCCAACGACCTTGAAGGAACAAAACGCGCACTCGTTTCCCACCCGCGCGACCCAAAATTTTGTAGTTTTTTGTAGTTTCCATATTATTCTATGACATTAAAAAAAAAAAAATAAGGAAATGGTCTAATATAACATACATTTTTTCCAAAAAATTACGACCGGCCGTTTAGACGTGATTCTCATTTCAAAATCAGCTACTCAAGGGAATCGGCGCCTTAACTCGTCTAAAATACCTAATTCAAAATGTCAAAGCTTATGAAAAAGATGATAAAGGTTATTAATATTTTTTTGTTGCTTACCACTAGTTAAGCAACTCTACAAAAAAATATTATTTATTATTACTAAAATATTGTTTATTTACCTATCTCTGCCATATATTTAGCCAACGTGGTACATATACCTACCTATATAGAAAGAACCGTTTGGGTTTGAAATTCTTGGTCCGTGGGGTCCCAGTGCTCACCCTTTGTTTAAAGGTCTTGCCAAACACCTAGTTGACACTTCGCGTGACCCAAAGGCTTTTTTTTTGTTTGCGCGGAGCAATGCTGCACTACTACGCGGAGATAGCACAGTTATGTGGGACTCCAACTCACTAAAACACCACGGTGTCTTCCTGTGCCACTTATGGCGAGAACTCGGGTACGTTTTAGCACTCACCGCGAACCCGCTGCGGCTGTCCGTCACCGGACCCTCCTCGGGGAGTACTCCCCATCACCAGCGCACTAGAACACATTGTACGCCGTGACCACCCCATGGACCATGCCAGCACATGGGTGCCAGACGATCCCGTTTATGGCCACCTTTGGTCCCCCTGTGACGGGTCAGGTCAGTGGCCCCGCAACCTACCATTATTCAGCCGCAGGAAATAGGGAGAGTGGCCAACGCTATACCGACACTCCTCCTCCCCTGCGGCCCACCGCGTCCGCCATCAGACGGTGGCAACCCCGTCTAGGCCGCGAAAGGTAGGGAGAGTGGCGCACCGCAATACCAGCACACCTCTCCCGCCGCGGCCTCTAACCCTCAGCCGCGATATCGTATGGGAGACCCCATACGGCATCGCGGCTCCCCTCAGTTGCAATGTCGCCCAAACGGCACAGCAACCTACTTTTTGGTCCCTACGTCGTTGACTTAATCGGCAAAAGCCCTGACGATCGGCCCCTCGTGGCTTTACCTTGGTCAGAGGATACGTGTTGGGCATATTACCAGTGGACAACGACGTGGAGGAATTTTTCGACGCCATATTTTAGAATAGTATATTTTTAGGATTAGTTAGTTAGTAGTTTTTATTTCATGTGTTTATATGTGCAGTCTTATTTAATTAAGTATTTATACACTGTATATACTTTTATCTATGTAAATATTATCTTTACTTTAGAGACGATAAGGTGGAGCCATTATAATCGAAAAATTATCTTCTACCTATGTAGTTATGTACACATCGCAATCATGTTCCGTTTACACTCAACTTGCATCAAACAAAATTCAAACACACAGAAAGCTACTTTCCCATTCGTCGATGAAAATCAATAAATTCGAAATGAAAATAAGACATATAGCATATCTTTTTAAAACATCCGTCTATCTCCATGCCAGTAATCATCCGGTTTTTGAGCAAATATTTGAAAAACAATTTGTTCAACCGTATTTTTCAGTTTCTATTTTCGATTTTTTACGAATTGAAATAACAATGAAACGCTTAGGTTCATATTGATGAGAGTAGAACCTTTCTGTTTGTATATAAGAGGTCAGTGAACTGGCAGGTTAGAGTTCCTTTAAAAATGGTTGCTTAATCCCAAGCAATAAGTGCTAATGGTGCTCACCGCGGTGGTTTTAATGAGTTGAACATATCCACACTCCCTGTTAATTTACCCCAAAAGCCCAGGCTGACTGGTGTTAATAATAATTGTAATGGTTGTAACTAAACTATTAGTATATAGTATTAGTATATACTAATAATTTAGTATATAGTAAATTCGTGTTAATTATTATTATATGGTATTAAATTCAAATCTAACATTTTGCATGCCGTAAGGTAAAATTTAACGGACCAATTTACTAATATTCCAACTTATTTGTATACCTACATTATCAGTTAATAAATTATTTCTTTCTTTCTTTCTTCTTTCAGGCTCCTTTTGAAGGGCTCCCGTCAAAAACAAAAAAGGTCCATATTGACGAGAAAAAACTTTATTGTTGTTAACCGACTTTAAAAACGGAGGATTTAAATAAGAGGTCAGTGAACTGAGAGGTTAAGTTAAAGTTACTTTGAAAAGGTATGTGTGTGTTGAAGTAGTAAGGACCTTTCCTGTATTGGTTTGGTAAGTGTTGCTATGTAGCTGTTAGTAAAGTGTTCTTTTAAATAAAATACCACGACATTTTACTGATTGTACTTAGGTTAAAGGTAGGCATGATTTAACAAGAAATATTTTTTCTTGTAATTTTCCTGTAACTTTTAGCTACAAGGCGGATGTTCTCGTTCACTTTAGATTATTACTAAAGAGACAAAAACACTAATAATAAGGGAAAATCTTACGCCTATTTTTATAGCAGCTTCCAATAAAATAATTTCTCAGAATTACAAATGACTGGCAGATCGACAGACTAATAAACAGACTTACGCTTTCCTTCGAAATATTTTAAATTCAAATCATCAGTAGTAGAAGGTGAACTGGGAAGGTTTTTGAGCAAGCATTGTCAGGTTAAAAAGTTGATAGTTCAGTATATGCGGCTTGTTGAGAGAGTATTAATGTTATCGTTGTTTATACTTATTGTTGGGTTCGGGGAGACAAGTGAAAGACGTGACAGCTATAGACACACTGCTTTATTATCACTTAAACACAACGCGCGGGCGCAGCCACGCACACATAGAAATACTAGCACACGCATACACAACAATCCCTCCCCCTATTTAACATAATAGAAAATGACCCATAATATTTTAAAAGAACTGTTTATAATCCACCCTGGGTATGTCCCGCAGCAGAGGTCTGCCGGCACATCTTGAATTCTGGGGTGGTGACGATGACAATTCCATCTCATTCCTTTCCCCACCCTCATTGTCAAGCGGTTGAGAACCGCTGGTTTCGTTTTGAATTGGATCGCAGTCCAACATAAAATCGTCGATGTGGGTCGTCGACGTACCTTTATTTAATACTATTTGATTTTTATGTTTTTTGACGGCCAATGAAGAAACATGGTCTTTTATTAAATATAACACTTTTCCCAGTCTTTTTATTACGGTTCCTTTGTACCACTGATATTTGTTGTTGTTTAGAAATTTTTTATACATAATCTCATCACCCGGCTGTAGTACTTGTTTATTGTTGCCACCGTAGCACTTAATTTGTGAGCACTGTTTACGTTTAACATTGTTGGTCAGTGATGCGAGTGGGGTCGCCGTCGACGTTGGCTTTGGTTGAAGTAAATCAAGACGTGTTCTGAGCTTTCGCCCAAACACCAATTCAGCCGGTGAGAACCCCGTGACAGAATGTTTTGAATTCCGATAGTCAAATAAAAATTTCATAATTTTGTGCCTACACTCATTCCTACTGCGAGAACCCAAAACGCTTGACTTTATACCCTTTTTTACAATTTTTACGAAGCTCTCTGCTTGTCCATTACTAGCAGGATTGTATGGTGGTGATGTAAGATGTTCAATTCCATTTAATGCACAAAATTTCGTGAACTCAGCGGATGTGAACGCAGCGCCGTTATCGCTAACAATTGTGTGTGGTAATCCGTACTCAGACATGAAATCATGGAGATTTTCAATAACGGTCGCCAAGGTCGTAGATGTGCTCACGTCATATACTTCTAACCATTTCGTGTGCGCATCTACCACCACCAAAAACGTCTGATTATTCAGTGGGCCTAGGAAGTCTATGTGTATTCTATGGAATGGCGCATGAGGAAACTTCCATGGTGCTAACGGCGCCCGGGGTGGCGAGGGCCGTAGCTGTTTGCATATTTCGCACGAGTGTATCATTTTTTCTAGTGCCGCATCAATGCCCGGGAACCAAAACCGTGACCTAGCCTCTGATTTTGTTTTGACTATTCCTAAATGTGAGGTATGTAATTCTAATAAAACCCTTGTCCGCAACGATTCGGGAAGAACAACTTTATGTCCCCTCATTAAACAACCGTTTTCATATGACAATTCTGTCTTACATAAATGATATGGTTTTAACCGCAAGTCTATTTCCTTTTTAGGCCACCCGTTTATAACATTATTTGCAACTAACTGTAGTACCGTATCCTCATTGGTAGCTTTGCGTAACTCATTCAAGGTCAACGGCATGTCGCCTTCGACAACAAAATTAACGTATGCAGCGCGGTCAATGGGAGCGGCGGCCGCGGCGGCGTGTGCGCCGCTGTTGCCTCCCTCGCTCTCGGCGTGGGATTTACACTGTAAACTCGCCCGAGAAAGATAATCCGCGTTGTCATCAGCGCTCCGAACATACTCAATTATGTAATTGTATGCACTTAAAAACATCGCATATCTCTGCAGCCTATTAGCGGACACCTCCGGTATTCCTTTATGTTTTTCGAAAATAGTTATTAACGGCTTGTGATCCGTACGTAATATGAATGGATCTGACCTGCCATATAGGTACTGGTGGAACCGACGTACTCCAAATATTATTGCTGTCGCTTCTTTTTGTATTTGTGAGTAATTCTTCTCAGCCGCGTTTAACGTGCGGGAAGCGAATGCTACCGGGCGCTCTAACCCGTCATAATCTATTTGTGATAAAATAGCACCCAAGCCACTCGGCGATGCATCGACAGTTAACACTATTTTAGCGTCTGAGTTGAAGTGTGTTAAGACCTGATCAGACGTTAATCTTTTCTTAATTTCTTCGAACGCTCGTTGGTGTGACGTAGACCAGTCCCACTTTACCCCCTTTTTTAATAGGTCATACAAGGGACTCAGGATACAGGATGCTCCAGGCACGAAATTTCTGTAATAGTTTACCAGGCCTAAAAACTCAGTCACTAAAATGTCGTTGAGCAAGCATAGGACCCCGTCTAGTCCTGATAACACCGTTTCCATAGCGCGTTGGAATATAGACGGCGCACTAGACAGTCCGAATACTAGTCGAGTATAATTAAATAAACCCCGAGGTTTATTTAATTATACTCGACTAGTATTCGGACTGTATTGACTTGTATCAATACACATCGGTGTGTATTGATAGTGATTGGCTGAGATTCCTCGTCTAACAAAAACTGATTATAGGCCATGGTCAAGTCAATTTTTGAAAATTGATGGCCCCCGTATAGTTTTGAAAATAGTTTGTGTACCGTGGGTAGAGGATATGATGGATTGTTCTATCATCAGCTGTTTGTTAATTGTAACCGAATAATCGGCACACAATCTCACGGAACCGTTGTGCTTAAGCACGGGTACGATTGGCGACGCGTACTCCGAGTGCGCAACGGGCTTTAGCACACCTAGGTCCACTAAACGTGTTATCTCTTCGCCGACCTTATCACGTAATGCGAACGCAATTGGACGCGCTTTACAGAATATCGGTTTCATATTTTCCTTTAATTTTAATTTAACACGATATTTATTAAATTTACCAAGCTTTTCCGAAAATAGTTCTGGAAAACGCGATTGCAATTGTTCCTCCATACTCTGCTCACCCTTCACAAAGTTACAGGGCGTCAACTTAAGTTTAAACCTTGATAAAAAATCTCTGCCTAACAGTGGTGGTCCGCCATTGCGAATGACGTATATATCCAATGTCTGAGTGTGCCGCATGTACGTTACTGGCAGGTTTATGTACCCTACACATTTCATATTATTGCCGGTGTACCTAAAAAAACTTTTTTTGGAATCTAGTAACGGAATTTTACTGAACAAGTTTTTATAGGTACCTTCGGATATAACTGTCACCGCTGATCCACTGTCTATTTGAAATTGTACATCCTTTCCGTTAATTAAAACTATTTCTGTCATGGTTTCTCCCCGGACTGAGCGTATGTTATATAATGACTTACCGTCGTTGTCGTCCCCACTCGCATCACCCGTCAACACGTAATTAACCTTATTACACATTTTACGCAAATGACCTTTGGTGTTGCACTTGTTGCATTTGTAGCTTGCGAACTGACATTGGGATGACTCATGATTATTACGACCGCACACTGTACATTTTGATTTACCGGCAGCACTAATGGGTTTAGCACTATGTACTTCTTTGACGATCTTGAACACTGGCGTCTGCTGCCCAAGGACAGCCGTAGCAGTGGCGGCGCCCACTCGCGCGCACCGCACGCTCTCCGCTAACTCCACCGCCTTGGCCAGAGTCAGCTTGTCGGTGTCCTGCGCGAACAGCTTCTCTCGTTCCTGCCCTGCTACCATTCCCATCACGAACCTGTCTCGTAACGCTTCCTCGACGTTACTAAATTTACAATGTGCCGTAAGTCCTCGTAGCCTTGACGCCCATTGCGTATGTGTGTCTCGCCTTGTTGCTGTACTGCCGCGTAAAAATTGTACCGCTCACTGAAGCCGCATATCTTTGGAAGAAAATGCTGATCTAATAAATGCACTATGTCGTCATATGGTACTTCCTGGATGTCCTTTGGCAGGGCCAGATCCGCTGCCAACTTGTAAGTACCGTCGGTAAGTGCGCTGAGCAGGATCGCCCGTCTCTTGGTTCCCGCTGCATCATTCTTCGGGACGATGTCATTTGCAATGAACCATTGCGTAATTCGGCCTTTGTACGACTTCCATTCCTGCACGTCGTGGTTGAAAGTAGACAAAATGCCGATACTGTTCATTATCAGATAACTATTTCGTGATGTGGGTAATAAATAAAAATCCTCGTCGCCACTGTTGGGTTCGGGGAGACAAGTGAAAGACGTGACAGCTATAGACACAGTGCTTTATTATCACTTAAACACAACGCGCGGGCGCAGCCACGCACACATAGAAATACTAGCACACGCCTACACAACACTTATGTAGGTACTTTGTATATACTATTCAGATATATTTTCGATGTTCTCTTAGAAAGCTGCATCTACTCGGTTAAGTCAATTATCAACTTCTTGTCCTAAAAGCTTATGAAGTGCGAGAAGTATCATGATTCAGATCAAAAACACCGCCACCCCACCCTATATAGACTAATTACAAATGTGATAAGTTGGAACGCATCCATTGATTCAGTATATAATCTGTGCGCTGGCTGGGCTCTTCCCTTGCCGTCTTGCTGTGAGCTGTCAATCAATTTTCGGTTACATCTGTATTTTATTTATAACTGTAATTTTTCCTTTTACATTAAATTGTCGAAAAGTAATCAATATATTATTTCATTTAAACCACGAAATCCTTCAAAATGCCAATTTCTGACAGAGTGAGTTACCATCTATTCCAATATTATAAAGAGGAAAGATTTTTTTGTTTGTTTGTTTGTACCGAATAGGCTCCGAAACTACCGGACCGATTAAAAAATTCTTTCATCTATGGAAAGCTACATTATTCCCAAGTAACATAGGCTATAATTTTGACGGGAGCGAAGCCGCGGGGGTCAGCTAGTTGTAATATAAAACTGCCAGAGCTGACAGCACGTCATTATAGTTAATTCAAAATTCTGCTGAACCATTTGAATTTTGCTATTTATTCATTCATTCTATTTCGACACAATTATTCTATTCGTGTTTTCCGTGGAATACAGCAATCAGATCAATATGGCTGTTCTCAGTATTACAAGTTCTTGATGCAATGATTTTCACTGTTTCGGTGTTTGTTATTAAAATAAACTCACTCACTTTCTTGGATATACTGCAATTTTTAAACCTAAGAGTTTTTTTAAAATAGTAGAGAGATATATGTACCTAGATAATTTCACTTCTACAACTTCTACTGAAATTGTCACATTTTTCATCAAGAAAATGTGATTTTATCAAAATTGAATCAAACAATATCTCCCTGTTGTAGGCGAATTGTTTAAAATGTATTTTCTTATTTCCTCTAATTCCCTTTTTATTTTTATTTTATCAAGTACCAAAATGTAATTTCTAACAAGAAAATATGAGACAAGAACAAATTAAACAGTATTACCAAATCTTACTTTTTGAAACCGTTCAAAAAACCGCTAAATCTACGATATTAATTCATACCACACACACACGCATTCAGGCGAGCATAGCAATAAGGAATCCTGAAACTGGATCCTGCCAATAAAAGCTAAATGCCCCATACACCTTCCAATCTATCGCCAGCGATATGGTCGAATGGATTCCAGGAAATCTGACCGTACAAATTGCATTCAGTTAGTCGGAATAAGGCCGTGAACTGACCTACGCAACGTGCTCTCTTTTTTTGCTTTTAATCCCTAACGAGCTTTGGACACTGTGTTCGAGGGAAACGTTCGCCGCGTTCCGATTTATATATCCTATACTATAAAACGTGCTATATTTGTGATCTCGTTCTCGAAAACGGCTTCAACAGTTTCGATAAAATTTGCAATATAGGAGTTTTCGGGGTCGAGAAATCGATCTAGCTAGGTCTCACATCTGGGCAAAATTTATTTTCTAGTTAAAATTGTTATATCTATTTACTTAACTGTCTCTCTCTGACTTTGCCGAGCCTACTCGCCACTGCAATTTATTAACACATCATCAAAATTCATACAGAAGGATTCAAGTACCATTTCATAAAAAAAAGTATTTTCTTCCAATTTTAATTTAATCCATGAATTAAAAAAAAACTGCCATACTTTCGTTGCCAGTTGTACGTTACCTTTGATTTATTGATCACACATAATTGATCACGATAATTAACAATTGTTCACCTTTGCACCTAGTAGCTGGGTATTTGTTCCACCTTTGCTCATTTTACAGCCAAACATTCGTACGTGGGACACTCAGAAAGTTTTGCGAAACTAAAATAAATTGTTCTATACGTACATATATTTTTATTAAATCTTTTCAAAGTACTTTCCACCAGCCTCTATACAAAGATTCATGCGCCTAAACCAGTTTTCAAAACACTTTTTCCAGTCCGCCGCAGACACCTCGTTTACAGCCTGCTCGAACGCAGCCAGCGCATCTTCCGGCGACGAAAATTGTATCCCTTTGAGCTGATTTTTTATTTTTGGGAATAAAAAGAAGTCACACGGTGCTAGATCAGGGCTGTAAGGAGGGTGACCCAGGAGTTTGACTGGCGTGCTGTCCAGGAAGTCCCTCGTTTTGAGTGCGGTGTGCGCAGGTGCATTGTCGTGGTGGAGCAGTAGCCCGCGGAGCCCTGTGTTTTGTCGCTTGTTGCTTATAACAGAGAAAACTTCTGGCAAACATTTGGTAGTATACCATTCGGCATTAATGCTTCTTTGATCCCGTAAGGGAATTGATACCAAGTGGCCAGTCAAATTAAAAAAGCTAGCGATCAAAATCTTACCCCCGCTTCTAGATCGCTTCACTTTGGTAGGCGTTGGCTCATTTTGAAACACCCAAACAGTCGACTGGCGCTTGGTTTCTGGGTCGTATTGATAAATCCAGGACTCATCACCTGTAACGATGTCGTAAACACGCCGAGACGAGCCTGCTTCAAATTTGTTAAGCATATCACGGCACCATTCCACCCGGGCCTGCTTCTGAGCATCGGTGAGGTTGTGCGGCACCCAGCGTGATACTATCCTCCTCACGCGAAGATGGCTGTGTAGAATCTCGTGAACGCTTCCCGATCCAATCTTCAATATGTGTTGAATCTCCTGATATGTAATTCGCCTATTGTCTTGGATTAAATTTTTCACTGCTAGCACGTTTTCTTCGGTAACAGCCGTCAAAGGGCGACCGCTTCTTTCGTCATCCCCCAAAGTTGGTCGACCGCGCTTGAATTCGTTATACCAACGATACACGGTTGCCTTGGAAGGGCCTTCATCCATGAATGCCATTTGAAGTCTATCGTACGATTCATCCGGTTTCAGGCGACACTTGAAATCGTATAAAATCATAGCTCTAAAATGTTCCCGGCGCAGATCCATATTTCAGTGAGACACAATACTTTGAATTAACTCGCAAAAAATGTGGAGGGAAATTTTGAAATTGGAACTTACTTATTTTTACTTATAAATAATCATATTTTCGAAAAACATTATAACTGGCCAGTCTCCCATATATAAAAACTTTTTTTCGCAATACTTTCTGAGGGGCCTGGTATATAGATGTTAGTGCTCGTGCTCGGAAGTGAATACGCAGCTTTACATTTGCAAAGTGCACATACGAGCACCTGGTACATTTACTTAACCATTTTAAAATCGTTGCGATATTATACCGGTTGAAAGGTCTCTCTTAAGGCAGATATTTTGTGACAAAGGTGTAGCTGGAGAACAAAATGTGTTAAAACCTAATTGTTAGGTTTTGGGTTTTCCTGTCTTTATTAGAATGTTCTTGATAATAGGAAATGGACGGAAATAAACTTGATTAGAAGGTGTAAAACAGGTAATTTCTGTTTCGGGAAAAAGGCAGCATGGTGATATAAAGATTATATTTAATTAGGGCTTTTAGGTTTTTAATAACTCTGAACCATGTTAATCTATACTTTTCAGTATGTAACAAATAAACTTAAAAACTACTGGACCGATTACAAAAATTATTTTACAGTTGGGTAGCTACACTATCCCCGGGTGACATTGGTTACTTTTTATCCCTGTGTTCCCACGGGAACAGACACTACGCGGATGAAACCGCAAGGCGCCCGCTAGTGAAAAATAAAAATAGCTGAAAAGTAATCCTAAATCAAAATCACTTTTTATTTATTTATTCACATATTTGCAATTAAGTTCCTATGGATATATATTATCAGAAAAACAAAATACTATAAATTATAACTGATGGGAGATATTATCGATAACCTGCAACAATGTTGGTGAAGTGAACGGTATCTTTCATCATTCTATCATGATCTTTTCAAAACACACTGATCATCTGTAAAAAAATCCAAACGCTAAATTTCAAATATCGAACTAACACAAAATAAAGTTTTATAACAAAAGTGTAGTTCGTTTTAAGGAACGCGCGTTAAAGGATTTGCCGATTCCATCCAGTAAGGTTTGCCAACTTTTGTAAGAAAGCTCATATTTTGATTCATGTTCCAAGACTACAGCGAAAACCTGCACTCCCCTGATTTATGACGTCACTTTTTCCCATACCCCTCACATCTACCCTACGACAGAGATGGCGAACCAACGACACCCATGACAGTGGTGGCTCAAGACAAAATAATTTGTGATCGCCATAACATTAGTTTACACAATTTCTATACTCCAGCTGAAAGTTGTTAATACTGAGCACCTAATTAGCAACTTCAGGATTCATACAAACCTTAAATTGGAACGAAGTTCCTTAACGCGGTTGCGATAGCTGTATTTAGGGGGAAAATGCAACGTCAGATAAGACTTTTGTGTTATATACCCTCTATAAGCCTTTCTCTTTTGCTCTCAGAGCAAACTTCATATATTTTTTTGCATTATATCTCCTAGTCAAGATTTTTGGATAAACATGGTGACTTTATATTTTTTCAAATTAGAAAATGACACGTGCTCCAAAATAGGTTCGTCATCCCTGCCCGACGCAGTCCGTTGCCATGACAACCATCTGTAGCAACCGAACTTTGCCTATAAACAACACCTGCCTTTCTGCCTGACGACTAATTATTGTTTAATCTTTAGCGGGAGTTTCTTTGAAAACATGCTGAGCTAATCAAGGGATGTAGAAGTTAATTCTAAACATACTTTTAGAAAGTTGTTATATTAACGTTGTTGTAGGCTGTAAATTGGCTTCGACGGGTTGGAGGTTTAATGCCTGCTCGCAATGATATTTGTATTTCTACAGTTTAACGACTTTGGCGACCATGTTTAACCACTTTACTTTTCTGTTAAAGGCTATCTTAGCCCAGGAAATAATGTAAATTAGAGGCCGATCCGCGAAAAAATCCTAACTAAATAATTTCACCGGAATTATATTCATTATGGTAGTAGTAATGTGACCTGAAAAGTTCATAAAAATCCCATCACGGTAAAATAAAAATATGGGCTGTCAAAGGGTCCAAAAATTAGTTTTTGATTAACTCTCGTAAAATTTTGATTTTACTGCAGTTTGTGCTGAGAGCAAGTTTATTCCTTGTTCAATTGTGCACAAAAATGTTCTAGATAAGGTTCACTGATGTTTTTTAGTTTACGAGTTATTATCCAATTTTATTTTGTGTTTATTTTTGGTACTATGTATATCTGTGCGTATGGTAATTTAGGCCAGTTAAATGATGTTTTATGCTCAAGAGAGCCGTTTAACATACAAATTTACGTTCTCAGGTATGTTATCATGTTATATTTACCAACCCTTTCAGTATTCAAATATGTCTTGTTGTTTGTGTGTCAGTTTTTGCAATAATAAGCTGTGAGCCTGATGGGATTTCCTATTGGAAATAAGTAAAATTTCAAAATTTAAATAACCCCCGAAATATCAACACACGTGAAATTTATAACATCCTTTTTTTTCTGGCGGGGGTTACTTAAAAATGCAAACTGTTGTACGAACCCTTATTTAAACTTATCCTTTGCACTTACTAACGTTATTCAAAATTTAACAGAAACAATGCATTTAATTATCATTATGATCAATTAATAATCAACTGCCCCATATATTTATAATTATGATGAGTATTAAATTTAGGTTGAATTATACGAACATAAAATACTTCAATATTTTAAATAAGCTTACTTAACTACATTTAATAGCACTAAAATACAGTCTATAACATAATATGCCAGTTATAATTGTAATACGAGGCACAACAATTTTGTCACCAATTAACCATAATATCATACAACAAGTTGCATAAAAACTTGCATTATGCTACAATATTACCGTGTGAGCAAGATAAACCCTGGAATTGCTCATCTTCTCACATAAGCAATGTAATAGCATCCTTTAGCGGCGATATTGCCCGTTCTGCATGATACATGGCCCTAAGCGGTTGTGGCGTGCATAGTCTAATTTGGGAAACTAGGGATATTATAAAAAGTCTGAACAAAGTACATGAGACAAAACTTTATACAAGATTTTGAGAAAATGTTATCTTATGATCATGGTTTTCATTGGATCAATTCTTTCCGATTATAGATGAGCTAGTTAGTAGTAATATTTGATACTTCAGAAAGAAAGAGAGAAAAGTCTGTATTTTTACCTAAGAATATCTTAATTCCATTAATTCACCGAATGAATGCCTTGCCTTAAAACTGATGACTCTACAAGCATGTTATTAACAAGGGTTCTGTAAACAATAAAGGTGAGTACTGAGGCAAACAAGGATTTAGAGAATTCTTTCTTTCTTTTGTATTTAATCAAAGGTCCCATTCCAATTGGAAGATTAATTGGAAAACTCGCAAATTCTGCGACTATAGACGCCTAACATTGGTTTGCTTTTAAAAGGATTCCTCATTATTTTGTAGGAGTCCGTTGGACCAATATGCCTGCATTCAATTTTCTGGCTGAAAAGAGTAGATGCAGCGTAGTATTTCAAACACATTTTTAGCACTTAGTCGTACGCCCTGGAGCACACATGTCGTTCCATTAACTGTTTTACTTTAATTTTAGACCAGGTTTCTAGAAATAAAATTCCGCAAAGAATCGTAAGTATATCCTGGTGGTTTTGTGGATTTCATAAATGAGTTAACAGGATCCCTGAAAGTATTGATTTGTCTTTGTTTCATTTAACAGAAAATCCATCGGTGATTTCGGTTACGACAACTAGGTATATAGTAGGAGACATATATGTGCTACTGACCGACAATCTACATTTAAACTGACAATCCAAATGTCCAACAGCCGGTTCTCTATAGAATAATAACTCCAAGGAATTATTAGCTAGATTACTATGTTTCTATGTAAATTTATTCCAGCTCCCATTCTATCATCACAGGTAGTTAAAACCATTTTATGGCACACCTCATTAAAAGTGGTGCCATAAAAATTGTTGTACTGTTGCACAAAACATGCTATTTCTAGATTCGTTTTATTTCAAACTAATCGAAAAACCGGAAATGATGAAGGTGTTTGGCTTGCATCAATTTTAACACTGTCATTTTTGAGATACCATTGTTTTAACAACAACTACCATCGCACCCAAGTTTTACGACAGACAGCTACGCACGTCCCCATAACCCACATAATCAAACAAGAGTATAATAAAATATACCTATCATATATTATTATGGCCCGAGATCATGGTATAAGACTTGATCAGGCAGGGCAAACTCGTACTAAGTCAACAAGGTTCATGGAACTGATTTGTAAGGTATTGGCGGCAGAGCAAGCCAATTTTATGACATATATTTCATACATTGTTGTGTGTTGTTTACTATAGCGATTGGCGAATATTTTGCGAAGGAACGTCATGACGTACGGTTTGGCTTTTGGGGAGCAAAGGCGTGGACTTGTGGATTTAGTGGGTGGACGCATTTAGTGACGTTTATTTAAATTAGTGCGTGGATACAGAGACTTGGCACAAAGTTATAATGGTGTCAATATCTTCATAGATGTATCAAGGTAGACGACAGCACGAATCTTTTTTTGAATAAGAATAATTTCTATGAAAAATGGTCTTCGCATTGTTGTCGCCCCTTTTGGAGCTTTTTGTCTATTGAAGGGAGCATTGTTAAGTATTTTACAGTTTCTGACAATTAGCTAAATCATTGCCAGTCAGTTAAATTAGTCGAATTGTTTCTCTGAAATGTCGAGCTTCATTGACTTTGCGCTTTTCTGGTGGTCACCAGTGTTGGTTCTAGTTTAAGGAGTTGCAGTAGTTTAAATTGTGTGGCAGGCTTGTAGACAGCCATGTTTAGCATCACTTATCATTGTTAGACTGGATGACTGGACTTGACAGATTCTTCTTGATCTACTTACTGGCTCGAACTCTCCATAAAACTTCGGTAAAACTTTTTCAAAGTATTGGAACAAAACATAATACAGCCTCGTGTATCAGGAAAACCATTCTGTAAATATTAACTTAGGAAGATTTTTTGAATTCAGCAAAAGGTTAAGAGCATCGTGGCAATCCCTTTCCTTCAATCAACATTTATGAATTACGAGGGGCAAGAAAAACAAGAACGTACGTGGGACACTCAGAAAGTTTTGCGAAACTAAAAAAAATTGTTCTATACGTACATATATTTTTATTAAATCTTTTCAAAGTACTTTCCACCAGCCTCTATACAAAGATTCATGCGCCTAAACCAGTTTTCAAAACACTTTTTCCAGTCCGCCGCAGACACCTCGTTTACAGCCTGCTCGAACGCAGCCAGCGCATCTTCCGGCGACGAAAATTGTATCCCTTTGAGCTGATTTTTTATTTTTGGGAATAAAAAGAAGTCACACGGTGCTAGATCAGGGCTGTAAGGAGGGTGACCCAGGAGTTTGACTGGCGTGCTGTCCAGAAAGTCCCTCGTTTTGAGTGCGGTGTGCGCAGGTGCATTGTCGTGGTGGAGCAGTAGCCCGCGGAGCCCTGTGTTTGGTCGCTTGTTGCTTATAACAGAGAAAACTTCTGGCAAACATTTGGTAGTATACCATTCGGCATTAATGCTTCTTTGATCCCGTAAGGGAATTGATACCAAGTGGCCAGTCAAATTAAAAAAGCTAGCGATCAATATCTTACCCCCGCTTCTAGATCACTTCACTTTGGTAGGCGTTGGCTCATTTTGAAACACCCAAACAGTCGACTGGCGCTTGGTTTCTGGGTCGTATTGATAAATCCAGGACTCATCACCTGTAACGATGTCGTAAACACGCCGAGACGAGCCTGCTTCAAATTTGTTAAGCATATCACGGCACCATTCCACCCGGGCCTGCTTCTGAGCATCGGTGAGGTTGTGCGGCACCCAGCGTGATACTATCCTCCTCACGCGAAGATGGCTGTGTAGAATCTCGTGAACGCTTCCCGATCCAATCTTCAATATGTGTTGAATCTCCTGATATGTAATTCGCCTATTGTCTTGGATTAAATTTTTCACTGCTAGCACGTTTTCTTCGGTAACAGCCGTCAAAGGGCGACCGCTTCTTTCGTCATCCCCCAAAGTTGGTCGACCGCGCTTGAATTCGTTATACCAACGATACACGGTTGCCTTGGAAGGGCCTTCATCCATGAATGCCATTTGAAGTCTATCGTACGATTCATCCGGTTTCAGGCGACACTTGAAATCGTATAAAATCATAGCTCTAAAATGTTCCCGGCGCAGATCCATATTTCAGTGAGACACAATACTTTGAATTAACTCGCAAAAAATGTGGAGGGAAATTTTGAAATTGGAACTTACTTATTTTTACTTATAAATAATCATATTTTCGAAAAACATTATAACTGGCCAGTCTCCCATATATAAAAACTTTTTTTCGCAATACTTTCTGAGGGGCCTGGTATAAGAAAACAAGATATGGGTACGGAATCCATATTTTATTTATTCTGTAACAACATTTGCCTTATTGTATTAGTGGCTGAAGTTCTGAGTTCGAGTTCGATTTACAAGTAGGGTACAGTTCTGAGGTCGATTTACACGTACGATACAGTAATGACGGACAAAAGTTGAGCCGAAGAACGAACCCAGAACTCTTCCTTGACTATGCAAGTGCTGAGCATGGAGACTCCAGTTTAGTAAAGGTACGGTTTGACTCAATGAGACAGTCAAAATTTGAACATTCAGTCGAATTGAAAAGCGCCTTCTTTTTTGAAGTTAGTTAAACAAATTAAGAAAACACTTACTTTTTTATCGTGGTGTGGCAATTTTATTTATTTATTTAAACTTCATGTACAATAGTGGTACATAGGCGGACTTTTCCTATTCTAAGAGAATTGCTTCGAATTACTTTAAATGTGAAAATTAAATGTTAACTTTGAATTAATCTAATAAGGAAACTCGTTTTAAAATTATATTTCTAAATTCAATTTTTAAGTACATAATACTTACAAAATGTTAACGCAAATCCATAACGGAGATGAGCTATCCCTTCTTACCAATGTTGATTTAATAAAAATATTGTGGATTTATTTTAATAACATTTATAAAGGTTGACGATTTTACTTTAAGACAGTTTGGGTCCAATAGGTGGCAACGTTTATAGCGGCATCAGTGGAGTTCTTCAAGTCCTCAAAAGTGCAGTTCAGTTTCCTCAATTTATTATTTTTATTTTAGAAGAAGAAATTAAAATAATCATGTGGAAACTCCACAGACGTAATCTTAAACGTGAAAGTTTGTGAGGATTGATGGATGGATGTTTGTTGCTCTTTCACGCAAAACTACTAAAATGATGTTAATCAAACTTTACAGAAATAAAGCTTCATTTATTCTTCATCAGAATAACACATAGGCTATAATTTATAAAGATATTGGTAGAAGTACTAATATCACGCGGGCGGAGCTGCGGGCGGCAGCTCGTTTGATTATAATTCTATGTGGGTATCAGGGTTGTGGAGGTCAGATAGGCAGTCGCTCCATGAAAAACACTGGTACTCAGCTGAATCCGGTAAGACTGGAAGCCGACCCCTACAATAATTGAAAAAAAGGCTAGGCAGATGATGACATAATGAGCAAGTTCTATAGTAAGGTATATATAATGCACAAAGTTATGTCAGAATAGATTACCCGAACACCATAAAACTTAAACATAACCGGTGAAATGAGAGTACCAGGTTGAATTGTACACTTCTGCGTACCCCGTTAGAGCGTACCGTTATGTTATGAAATGGCGTAAACATTAAACAGACATGCGATTGCAATAATCCCAAGAGATTTGCCTTTGTTTATTGAAGAATTCTGCTGTATATATCCGAAGTTCTTCATCAGATGTTCACCAAATTAAAATATCACCACATGAGAAGCACCAGCTTTCAAATTATAAAAGCACCAAAAAAGGTTCATATAGTAAAAAGTTGTGAAGCGACACACATAAAAAAAAACAGTCGAATTTGAAAGCCTCCACCTTTTTTTGAAGTTTGTTAAGTACACTATCTACTTAGTCAGAATAAAAGATATTCTGTGGAATGAAGTGAGACAATGTGACTAAAAGAATACTATTTAACCAGATACATTCACCAAGCTAAATTCTCAATCCCAGCTGTTAGTGTACCTACATTTGCGTGGAACACAGGCGGTCCCACATGGTCAATTTGGGAACTGATTACAAAATAAAACAAACTTCATAAAGTTGACGCGCGTTGACGTAAATCACCTTATTAGCGCTTCGTTAGTCAGTAATAGGGACCAAACAGGGTTTACTCTGTGTAAAATACTGTTTAGAGTCTGGTTATTGGAAACCAACCTTTATTAATGGTACAGACTCATCTAAAGTAAACTAAACTCATATTGCTGTATAGAAGTTTAACTGTTCGTTAGTTTGTAAGGGGTAATCTCTGAATACCACAGTGTCTAAAGACGAAAGTCTATAACCAGTGTATGTTGCCAATGATGACCTATGGGTTTGAGACGCAGTTGCTCACAATGGGCCTCATCAGAAAGCTTACAGTCACCCAAAGGGCAATGGAGAGGGCTATGCTCGGAGTTCCCTTGCGTGATCGAATCATAAATGTAGAAATCCGCAATAGAACCAGGTTTTCCGAAATTGTCCGAAGAACTGCCAAACTTAAGTGGCAGTGGGCAGGGCAAATTGCTCGCAGATCGGATGGCTGATGGGGAAGAAAATTTCTGGACAGGCAACCGCGAACTAGAAGAAGTTGCGTTGGAAGACCTCCCAATAGGTGGACCGATAGCCCGGTGAAGGTTGCGGGGATCCTCTAGATACGAGACGCACGGGACCTTTCACTGTGGTGACGCTAGGGGCAGGCCTATGTCCAGCAATAGCCGTTCGGCTGATATGGTGATGATAATGATGAATCTCTGAATATACCCACATCCAGTCTATTCTGTAAACACGTCACTGTGAAAACTTAATTGGAGTGAGCTTGAGGTGAACTGTCCAAGCACTATCATTGGAAAATTTGACAGCTTACTTCATGTTTTTGTTAACTCCATCAAAATTTCCACGCTGATTTTTTTACAGAATAGCACTGTTGATCCGATTGCATAAAATATTTTATTGATAGAAAGCTACTCTATTGTCGAATGCTAGATGGAAAATTTACGAAAAACATGAGTCTCGTTTCATACCAGACGACATCGTGGCAGACTGTGGAGACGAGCTGGGTTCCTACCGAAAGAATTTGCTCGCACCAGCAGAAGGAAAATTTGTATAGAACGAGGGAGGGTAAGGGACCCTTCAGTGGTTGATTAGATTTAATTAGATGCGATAGGATGAATGTCACGGGCAGAAGCTAGTGTGAGACAAATCTGAAAGCAAATTCTATAAGATCTGAGGCCCAGTTTTTTGATCCGTAGTTTTATCAACTATTAGTTAAATTTATGCTAACCAATGGTTTAAAATTTCGGTAATACGCGTTTATTCGTAAATTGTTAGTCTAACAAATGGTCAAATAATAACCTTTCCAAGTTATCTGAACATTTGTGAGGTTAACAACCGTCGAATAAACGAATTTAAGCGTGGCCACAATGCACACTTTTTTATAGATACCACTATAAAAGTCATGACAACAGGATTCTAAATTTTGAAGCAAAGGAAGTATGCCCAACTATTTAATTGCAGCAATATACATTTCAACTTATTGTTTCTTAGTTGCGATGTGGTTGCTTTAAAGTTATAGCTATTTAAATTGTATGTACTAGTTTTTTGCAACGACTTCATCCGCGTGAAAGTTGAGAATGATCCCAGTGGATGTAGGTACTTCCAGGTTTTAAAGTGATCTTTGTCATAAACATAATCCAGGCCATAATCTAGAAACCTGTGTGCCGAGTTTCATCCAAACCTGTTAAGGTATTGAGGCGAGTTTTGTATTACGAATATCCAAACAAATATTTTTCACATTTATATTTTTACAAAATAAACAAGTTCTAAATCAGCTTATGGTTTAACCGTGTGCCATGTTCCATCCAATCTGTACAGCTATTGAGGCAAGATTGATCAACCAAAATCCGAACAACTACATGTACAAGACTACCAGTGTGTGGTCTGCACTCAAAAAGACGTCTTCGCCAACAGCTTGCTACTTTAGCTTGATTTTGCTGTTAGCTATGACGACGACTTTGGTTCTCGACTGAATCACCTGGTTTCGGATTCGATCCCTTAGAGAGAATCCGAGCATAGCAGTTTCCATAACTCGCTGAGCGACTTTGAACTGATGCACCAGCCGTATCGTGAGTGTTTACGTTTCGGCAAATTAATAGACATCGTTACAAAGTTAAACAAAATTTCAAACTATTCTCGTACTTTAATACTTGAAAATAAAGAAATAAGCAATACAATAGACGTACATAAAATCTCAACAATACTTTCATGTGAAAAGTACTAGGAACACATTACGTTGTATATTTTACTGCAGTAGTTTTCGCAGTAATACAGCAATTTTAAGACTTCAAAGAGCTTCCACAATTTCATAGAAAATATTGAAGAAAAATTATATTAACTTTCTCAATGACCCGTTGTTTTCGAAGCTGACTAATTGTTCATCGAAGTCTTGTGTTCATAGATAGGTTTTTTAAAGAGAAAATTGTGTTGGAAAAAATTAAAAAGATGTCAGAAATGGGACACACAAGGGAACACTGTTCCAGCAAGATTGTTCCGGCATAATATACAATAATGGATTAGGTAATTGGTAATTCTACGTAATCATTGAAATTTGTAATACTGATCCTAATTTACTACTAATCAACCTCAAGGTGACTGGGATATAAACCTAGTTGAACCCATTTCCAGGGATAGGTCGAATAACCACCTTTGGGGGCAGGTGGAACAGGGTGTAAAGTCCCACAAACCTCCATAGAAAAGAGAGGATCCTTCGACCAGACGGGTGTTGTGTCTGGTCCGGGCAACTGCCCAAAGGTTACTGTCGGACTGTTGTATGTATTCAAATCGCGTCGAAAACTTTGCTTGCGTGATGCAGGATTGTGTGACGTCATGTCATTAGTTTGTAAGTGGCGGCGTTAATGCCGCTATACACCCTTAAGGGCCTTCTACCACTTTAGTGTCGTAAAACGGTTACTAAAGCATACTCCTTAGTAACGGCTAGGTTAAAATGCTTGAAAAATATAAATTTATTGTTGATTTATGTACATTATTTGTGAAATATAATTTTTCGTGTAACTAATAGATTTAATTTTTTTTTTTTAATGTTCGATATTTTATCGTTGCTTTTGGATACGCCTCCAAAACGAATTTATCATCATCATCATCATTATTTCAGTCGAAAGACGTCCACTGCTGGACATATGCCAAAACGACTTGAGTGTTTAAAACTATTTGGGTATAATACGCTTTAAGTAATTTGAGAATTACTTAAAGCGTATAAACAAGTAGAGTTCGAATTCGCCGTGGTTGCAGCATCTAGACAGAGCTATAGCATAATAAAACTTATCAAATTCGTGACGCTGAAAGTTCTTTTAGCGCACAACTTCTGTCATATTTGCCATTCAAACCTGTTAGTTCCTATTCGTTTTTGGTGTCGTGGTGCAAGTGAACTGTGACTCGCTCACGTTCGATTCAAATTTAGTCTCAACTGTTATTTTTTTTTCATCCAGTATGTATTATTTGGACAGGTCTCATAGTCAACACGTTGATCTCGAATGGTGCAGGTGGCTGGGCATGAAATAATAAACACGGTGAACATTTTTGTCATCGTTTGTCCCTACAGACAATACAATCATGTCTAGTCCTCGTTATTATTTTACATTATATTTCTTTGTAGCTTCCTCCCGTGCGAAAGTTATCAGCAACCTAGATCTTTTACTATAAATTACCGTCATTAATTTTGTTTAACAACGCTGTAGTTTGTGTGATAAAGGACGACCCATAATCACAGCTTTGTTTAGTTTTATTTATTAAAATACATCATTTTGGGGGAAGTTAAACATTTACAAAATATGTCTTGAAAATATTTAAAGTGTTAGCTGTTTTCTATTGTAATTTCTTTTGGTAATAAT
Organism: Orthosia gothica; assembly: GCA_949775005.1. NCBI lineage: Eukaryota > Metazoa > Arthropoda > Insecta > Lepidoptera > Noctuidae > Orthosia > Orthosia gothica. The sequence continues at coordinate 13,077,888 of OX459056.1, forward strand.
TATATTTACACTTTGAGATTGCTACATTAATTTCAACTCCTAAAATGAAATACACAACCCCGCTCGATAATAATAGTTATATTCCTCAGTGTTACTGGCCGTGCGCCCGCTTGGAGACTGAATATTAATATTGGCCGTCCTTTTGGATAGTTTTGTTTGGAAAATATTCTTTGATTTACATATGCTATTTCATTTATGAAGAAATTCTAAACATCAAATTTTCTGTATAAACATATTTTTAAACATTCAAGTGGTTTTGAAAGAGTATTCAAAAGTAGTGAAAAATTATCGAGTTATAAATGATTTTTTTAAGTTAGTAGAAAAACTATTTATTTTATTTTTAAAAACTATTAGTTACACGATAAAACCACGTTTCACAAATAAATTACATGAATCTTTTTTTTATTTTGGCATACTTTTTCCTAGCCGCAGCCGGTTATTTTTTAAAGCATAATCCATGCTTTAAAAATAACCGTTTTACGACACTAAAGCGGTGGTACCTAAAATGTATTTTTTTTCGTAAATCGAAATTATCCAATGTTTATTGTTTTGTATAGACTCCTTTTCAGTTCTGCAATTTAACCGTTAATGCTTAAATAAGTCAGCATCATCATTTCAGCTAAAAGTCCTCCACTTCTGGACATAGGCCTGCCCAAGCGTTAACACATCGATAGTTCTCTGCTTCTCACATCCAGCGGCCTCAACAGATAGCTTTCGTATAATATTAGGATAAGCCGGATCGTTACAAACATAGTAAATCTATCAAGTGTCACAAACTTAACACAGAACTTCCAGTTGAAGGGTTCTTCAACAAGTTTTAATTAAATTCCAGGAATCGATGCACCCACAGAGCAATACAACGTTGTTAATTGAAATTCAATCGAAAACCGTCATTCCATATATACTTACCTACGTAAACAAGCATCACAAATTAACATTCTAATTGAAACCCTGCTGTCTGTTTTTACTGCATAAATTCGAGTGCTCTTAGTGAGTATAGCCATAACATTTTACGAGGTGCATCCCAGCAAGAGTGATGGGCAAAGTTTACTTCTCTGTCGCATATTTTAGGGTCTTGTAAGAGAAATAAATCGTGTTATATCCGTATTGATACAGGAATTAGAAAGAAAATATTATGTGATTTCTTGTTTCCTTTGAAGATTTTTTTTTGTAAATTTTTAATCGGGACACGGCATCAGTTTTGGAAATTCCAACAAGTGTTATATTGCATTTGGGTAAAAAATCTTCACCTGAAGTATCATAATAATGTTCCGGGAAACAGAGAAAAAATATTTTATTTTCATCGTTGTCTTTATAACTGAAGTCCGTGCCCGTCTTGGAAAGCTTTGACGGAATCATTGACGAGCTGCTTCCAAACCACTTTATCATCGGCTCTTCTCAGGGCTGTGGTCACCATGAGTCTTTTAACTCATATTTTATGGTAACTAGGTTTTTCCCGTGGCTTCGCTCAGGAAATAGGTTTACCCAACAGAAACTGTTCGTATTACGTGGACAAAAATTGTCAGTAGTACTTAGCGAATTCTGATAATAGGAACAGAACTTCCAGAGAAAACCTCTCTTTTTATAATATTACTAGTAATATTATAGATTAGGTTTTTGATATACATTTATTGGTTAAGAATAAAATAAAAACATTATTGTAAGCTAGTACAAGATTTCAAGTTTGAATCTTCAATGTACCGAGAGCTGCAATATGGAATATTTGAAGAGTTGTTTACCGGCGAAGTTGCCCAATTTTCGTCGTTATGGTTTTGAATTTTAAGGACCCTCTTGAGCTTGGTAGTGTCTGAAAATTCCTTTTAAGGTAGGTAAGTTGGAAATACTAAGATGACGTTTCTATATTTTGTATGTTGATACTGCTTCCCAGGATAGAAAATAGTAGTCCGACTTTTTGTTTGGTGAAAATGGTGTAGCATACACATGTATGCTCATTACCATTACTTCCTCATTTTTCTGACACAGACCTCTCCAATGATCCATCCTTCAAACTAATCGGGTGAGTTCAGCAGAGTAAAGGGAACAACTCCATGAAAGAGTATGACACATTTCCTTTGAATGTTTTCGGTATTGCGTAAATAACTTAGAAAGGGTACGTCCTCCAACCTGTGAGTTGGATTCACATATCATTTCTATGACCAAACCCCCTTCGAGTGTATTACGCAATATGAAAGACGTTATTTTAAAAGTGTCGTCATCCTTACCCATACGAGTTCTTCCCCGAATTTAATTATGTAATTAAGCTGCAGGTACTAGAAGCGACCCTGCAAAGAAAATCTGGAGTTCTAAAGAGAGTGACATTCAACAATATCAATTATTGAAAAATAAGAAATGTATTATCTATACGTATACATGTGCCATGCGAAGTTGTGGGAAAAAGCCACGCGGACGCTCACCCACTCGATGGTCAGACCAGATCAGAGCGATTACAGGACTCACGGTGACCACTGCCCTAAGAAGAGCCAAAGACAGAGTGGCTTGGAAGCAGCTCGTCAATAACTCCGTCAAAAACTTTCGAAGACGGGCACGTCCTTCAGTAATAAAGATAATGAATCAGAAGATATCGAAGTTTATTGAGAGGCTCTAGAAAAGTGTCATCCGATGTTAGCGACGGTGGAGGCCGAAATGTCAAATTGTTAGTGATTGACTTGTCATTTCGATAGCGCTTAGTATTCATATATTTTTTACAATTTACACGCTTACACGACCCTTTGTTGATAGGGCTTCCATTTTTATGCTCACCAATTGGCGCCACTGGCGAGTGAGGTCTTTAATTAATATAGCTGTCAAACATTCTTATTACGCGCACGGAAGCAAAGTTTGAGTTAAAATCCTTTTTAATGCCGTAGAAGTGCAATTAAATCGATTAAATCAAGTGTATGCTGTAGTTTTGCGCAGCCCCTTTTTTCGATAAAAAGCAGGATATCATTTTCCGAAACATAAAACTCTATTAAAGCAATGTTTGGTAAAACCTTACCCTTTGTTAAAAAATCTACACCTGAATTATCATAATAATGTTCCGGGAAACAGAGAAAAATATGTTATTTTCGTCGTTGTCTTTATAACTGAAGTTCGTGCCCGTGTTGGAAAGCTTTGACGGAATCATTGACGAGCTGCTTCCAAACCACTTTATCATCGACTCTTCTCAGGGCTGTGGTCACCATGAGTCTTTTAACTCCTATTTTATGGTAACTAGGTTTTCCGTGGCTTCGCTCAGGAAATAGGTTTACCCAACAGAAACTGTTCGTATTACGTGGACAAAAATTGTCAGTAGCACTTAGCGAATTCTGATAATAGGAACAGAACTTCCAGAGAAAACCTCTCTTTTTATAACATTACTAGTAATATTATAGATTAGGTTTTTGATATACATTTATTGGTTAAGAATAAAATAAAAACATTATTGTAAGCTAGTACAAGATTTCAAGTTTGAATCTTCAATGTACCGAGAGCTGCAATATGGAATATTTGAAGAGTTGTTTACCGGCGAAGTTGCCCAATTTTCGTCGTTATGGTTTTGAATTTTAAGGACCCTCTTGAGCTTGGTAGTGTCTGAAAATTCCTTTTTAGGTAGGTAAGTTGGAAATACTAAGATGACGTTTCTATATTTTGTATGTTGATACTGCTTCCCAGGATAGAAAATAGTAGTCCGACTTTTTGTTTGGTGAATATGGTGTAGCATAAACATGTATGCTCATTACCATTACTTCCTCATTTGCATCATCTGTGAATGCATGACACAGACCTCTCCAATGATCCATCCATGAACCTAATCGGGTGAGTTCAGCAGAGTAAATGGAACAACTCCATGAAAGATTATGACACATTTCCTTTGAATGTTTTCGGTATTGCGTAAATAACTTAGAAAGGGTACGTCTTCCAACCTGTGAGTTGGATTCACATATCATTTTTATGACCAAAGCCCTTTCGAGTGTATTACGCAATATGAAAGTCGTTATTTTAAAGGTATCGTCATCCTTACCCATAGGAGTTCTTTGCCGAATTTAATTATGCAATTAAGCTGCAGGTACTAGAAGCGCCCCTGCAAAGAAAATCTGGAGCTCTAAAGAAAGTGACATCCAACAATACCAATTATTAAAAAAAAAACAAAATGTACTATCTATTGAGATTGACGTGTGCCATGCGAAGTTGTGGGAAAAGGCCACGCGGACGCTCACCCACTCGATGGTCAGACCAGATCAGGGCGATTATAGGACTCACGCTGACCACTGCCCTAAGAAGTACCAAAGACTGAGTGGCTTGGAAGCAGCTCGTCAAGAACTCCGTCAAAAACTTTCGAAGACAGGCACGACCTTCAGTAATGAAGATAACGAATCAGAAGAGAGGCTCTAGAAAAGTGTCATCCGATGTTGGCGACGGTGATGGCCGAAATGTCAAATTCTTAGTGATTGACGTATCATTTCAATAGCACTTAGTATTTCATATATTTTTTACAATCGCTTACACGACCCTTTGTTGATAGGGCTTCCATTTTTATGCTCACCAGTTGGTGCCACTGGCGAGTGAGATCCTTAATTAATATAGTTGTCAAACATTCTTATTACGCGCACGGAAGCAAAGTTTGAGTTAAAAGCCATAGAAGTGCAATTAAATTGATTAAATCAAGCGTATACTGTAGTTTTGCGCAGCCCCTTTTTTTGATAAAAAGCAGGATATTATTTTCCGAAACATAAAACTCTATTAAAGCAATGTTGGCAATGTTGTTGTTTACCTTAATCTGGCATATTTGGAAAATATTCAAAGTAATAAAAAGTAGTAATTAAACTCGCGCTAAAAGCCAAAAAAACTATGAAATTTTACACTTTGAAGACCTCACTCTGCACCAGCGCCCCTAGCGGCAAATTCAAATGCGGAAGCTTTCCTTTTCTAGAGCATTACGACTTACATTTTGACTTTTCGACAATCGTTATCACTGAATACCAATGTCAATTTGTTGTCAGCCTCTGGTGTCCTTAGAATTACGTGAGATATTTAAAATCAGTCGTTTATTTGTACCTGTATACCATTAAATACTTGAAAGAGAATCTAAAATAATGAAATATGAAAGCTATGAAATCATAACAATCCTTTTTCGCTGAAACATTTCGGGGAATTTTGGTCGTCGCGCACATCAATTTAGTTGTTCGTGCGAATTATACTTAAAACGATTTCGCGGGCCTTTTGCATTTTCGTAGGCTTTTTAATAGAGTGGTTCGATGACAGGAATGTTGTGGGAGTATTTTTATTTTTAACTGTTTTGGGCAGAATTGTTTTAAAGTACATAGATATAAATATATGTTTCTGTCCATTCCGGCTGATTAAAATGGTCTAAAAACAGGGAGGCTGTTGTTTTTACAACAGCCTCTGGGATAGTGATATTTAACTTAAATATGATCAACGCTAACGTTCAGATCACCTAAGCTGAGCAAGACGACACGACCCTTAAAAAGACCCTAATACACATTCACTGTCCTACTCACACATTTTATGACCGCAACTGTCGTGAGTCTTCGCGTTTATTTACTGTTTTTTTTTCTCACACGACGACACATTATTCATTGATTTTTGAATTTTCATATGCTTTTTAATAGAGTAGTTTAAGGCCAGGAATATTGTAGAAGTATTTTTATTTTCAACTGTTTCGGGAAAAATGTTCTAAAGTAGAAATATAGGCGACTAAAAGTGGTCCAGGGACCTTGTTGCAAAATAACATAGATAGTGGTTTTTAACTTAACGAACTATGATCTATACTCAACGTTAACGTTCGGATCACATTCGGTCACCAAACATGTAAACGAGACGTATACGACCATAATATACATGCCATTCCATTCGAATCTATCCATTTCTGTCGACTTTCATGAATTTTGGACGCCATTGTAAAATACACAGATACGGGTTTGTGACCTAAATCACGGCTACATTACCCTTATTTAACTGGTTTTGTACATACTTTTGAACATGTATTCTTTTGGAAAACTTCTCTATGTAAGTTGTCATCACCTCCCCATACACAGTCCATGCATCGTTTATTTTTTAACCTACTCACATAAACAATTTTTAAAAGTTTACGAGTTTATAGTAATTTTTTTGTTATAAAATATAGTTATCAACATCATTATCATCATTTCAACCAAAAGACACACAATGCTGGACATAGGCCTCCCCCAAGCGTCACCACACTGATCCGTCCTGTGTGTTTCGCATCCACCGGACTCTCGCAGCCTTGACCAGGTCGTCACTCCACCTAGTGGGAGGCCTTCTAACGCAACGTCTTCCGGTTTGCGGTCGCCACTCCATAACTTTTCAGCCACAACGATCATCCGTTCTGCGTGCAATGTGCCCTGCCCACTGCCACTTAAGTTTGGCAATTCTTCGGGCTATTTCGGTAACTTTGGTTCTATTTAATGTTGGTCTCATAGTAAAAAGATGTTCATAATGATAAGTACAATTATCCCTTTTCAGAAATTGCATTGTTTGTGTTACACCCAGTTTAGGAACCAAGAAACAAAGAATAATATTAATACTCAAGTTGTATTATTACAATGTTGTTGACCTTCACACTTACCTTTTCTTCCTCTTGTTTTCCGGTAATCACCGCCGCATCACCACTATGCATAATTAACCATTAGTCAATCACAACGCTGCGGTATGCGATGCCGGACACATTGTCACCATTGAAACATACAACGGAACTAAAGACCTTTCTAGATATTTTTCATACGGTTGTATGTCCGGCACCGCATACCTCATGTTGCAGCGTTGTGCGTTCCGATCAAAAGACTAAAGCCTTAGTCTTTCTACCCATGGGTCTCAGGCGTACCTTCAGTTAGGGGAAGAGCGTCTTGATATACCAAACATATTATAGGTCACATGTCTTCGAAGGAAACTTGCCTGAATAAAAGCATGCGTGTTTTGTTCTGGTATTCAGGTTCCAATCATCAAAATTATATTTGTTGTATGAGATGATACTCTCACCCATGTTTGAAAAGTGATTGAAAACAACGAATTATTAAAATATTTCAAACGCACAATAGCCATTATTTATTTATAGTATTTGAGCACATACATATGTACATATATACATACCTAGGCATACACATAAACCTTAGTGCCAGGTCAATAACTTCTTAAAATTACTATTTAATATAACGCAAATTATATATTAATAACTTCTAAAGATAACCAGAAAGTAATAATGTTTGTATTCGTACAACTTTTAATTATTTTCTTTTACGATCCGTTTGTCAGACAGATTTAAGATTTCGAACTAATTGCTTGGGGGAATTAAGTAAATTAGAATCATATTTCGTGTATTCCATTTAATGAAATACATAAATTCGGGTTGGCACAACTACAAAGTATTAACAGTGAAAATATAGAGAAGAATTTTATCAGTCATAGAAACATTAGGATCTTTGGTTCTATACGTTCGTTAGAACATAGGCGATTATAAATTGTTACTAACTAATTAGAATACAACAAATTATCTTAGGACGTTAGGAAGAAGGTATATTAACAGAAGAAAAATTTTCACTGTAGTTGATGTGCTCCCCGAAATTGTGCTGCCATCTGTGGAAGAAAAAAAACAGAGTTATTTTTAGGACTACTAAAGAAATATCATTTGTTGTAACAGTAATAATTGATTACACACGTCATACTAAGATAATCGCTTTAGCAGTTATATTACACAAAATAAAAACGGGATGAATTTAAAGAATGAAGCTACGCAATCGCTACGCCGTAGCACATATCTACGGCGTAGCCCCGTAGCACACTCGCAGCACTTCATACTAAATTGCACCAACAATATCATTTGTAACAAAAGTTGTTTGCTTAGTCATAAACAAGGCTGAAAATAATTCAAAGTAGAAAAAGGTATAAACTAATTGGCTGTTTAGCAAGTCAAGGAAAATTGTGAAAGTCAGCTTGATTTAATATTACGCTCCAAGGACCAACATTTTGTCAGTACTTAGACTGTTACTGGGAACTTTAACTTAACAAGTCGTTACAGTAAAGGCCTAAGTGATCTCAGCGGAGTCCGTTTTAAACTAGCAACCAGTGAAAAATTACAGCTTGGTTACTCGCCGTGACCTAATTTTCTAGCCAGTAAACGAATGAATGGTCGAAGATATTTTAGGTATCAACACCCAATAGCTATTAGGTTAGATATTTTTTAAACAAAATTCTCTTTAGATTTGAAACGTTAAAAACTACCCAACACAAAATTAAATGTGTCAGGTTTCTGGTTGTTAATAAAAAAAATAACTTTGTTGATACTGTTAGATAACAGTAGCAACAAAGAAAATTTTTTTTTATTATGTTGAACAAACAAAATTTGTTCTAGTTTGTTTAAAATTTTGATGTTAAACAAACTAGAACAAACAAGTGTAGGCATCTCAAAACATTATTTCTGAATAGAAAACAAAACTTTATGAAGATTCATGTTTTCGATTCAAAACTACGAAAAACAAAGACCTCAATGAACTTATGATGTATTTTTGAATCAAACAAAAGACTTGTTTGGACTAATCAGATTACAGAGAAGTTAAGATACAATCAAGTAAAAGTAGACTTTAGAAATTCTGAGGTACGTTTTATTAATTCAAGATTTTCAAACGAGTTGGGTTATTTTCTTCGGTTGATTTTCCAAATAAACTTTCAGTACATTGATATTGTAAAAATAGAATCTGGATAACAGCGTATTCAATTGTTATTTTATATGAAAGAAAACAAAATTGAGAGATTTATAAAAAGGTGCTCATAATTTATGTATTTTATTTAATAATAGATGCCTGAGAAAGGACGTTGACATCAAGGTCGACTGAGGCATAGGAGGTGTGACGATTCAGTCATGTTTGCGGGGAAACTCGACAAGAGATCGCACAAGAAAAAGGTTTGGAAGGAGAAAGGGTATGACTTTGCCCAGGAGTAAAACACAATGTGGGCTAGCAAAAAAAGAAAGGTGTTTACTCAATTTGTTTCAATATTTGTAAGCCTAACTTAATCTGTGTTTTCGTTATTGTTGTCGAAAAAAGTTTGTCTCCAATGAAGATGTGATTTCAAATCAAATAAAAAACAATTGCACATCGTCTTATTCGTAAATCGATTCATCCCACAATAACAACCGAATAAGTAATTCAATAGTCGAATAAAATTGCAAGTTCAGCCAATTCAATCTATTGCCTCTGTAGTGTGTAATAAAAATCAACGACGCAACCGTTTGATTTGATAAACAATGACGTATTGTTGATTGTTTTATTTTTGCTTTATTATTTGTAAACGTCAAAGACAATTGGTTACTGGAGATTACTTTGTGGGCGCGTTATCGCATAATTTCGTTTGTTATTCGATTGAATATTGTGGTCAGATTATTCGATTTAAATACGTATTTGCTGTCGTAGTCACATATTAAAAACAATCTCTGCCTTAGGCCATACAACCACGACAAGGAAAACTATAAAATAACTACTAACTATCTCCTTCCTTGGCTACAATAACGATATTTTCTATACGAACCCACTATTCCTGTGTACGGTTATCATAACAGCCCCATAACACTACATCACATAAACTTGCCCAGATTTAAAGCTGATTTCCCTAAGGGGTGGTAGAAAATTTACAAAGAACAATTTTGACTTAAAAGCCACTAACCCTTGAAGAACAAAAAGTAGCGTGTATTTAATAGCTTATATGCGTGATTCGAGCTTGTATATGATTAGATATGACCTAGGTCATGAGACTTGTAAGGACGTTTCAAATATTCATGTGATATGTTTGGCTATTTAACCGTTTTGCGTCACAGAAATCGGCGTTACGTCAACTAAGGTCATGTTTCTGATTGTTTTAAATATACAATGCATAAATATGACGCTCATGTTTATTCTGTGAGTTACAGAATAAACATTGTTATTGTAAGTCTGAACTAAAACTTGTTAATAAGGAACAAGTGACAATTAGACGAGGTTTGAACCCAGATGGGGTCTATGATAGAGGAACTTTAATACTTGATTAAGAAACAGGCTGAAATTAATATATTTGAATGACTGAGTATTTAACTATTAAGTACTAGTAATACACTTCACCAAAAACGCATATATGTGGACTAAGGTATTTAATTTGTTATTTGATTTGTGTGTGATTTGTGGCTCCTCCACCATTTGAGAGTTAGCTCCTCCACCATTTGAGAATTAGCGTCTCCACCAATTGAGAGTAAGCTCCGCCACCATGTATAGAATCTTACTCAAGCATAAGTGTACATTTAGTTACTTCTCATGTTACCAAATTAAAGTTCTACTTTCCATCAAAGCTTTAAATAGTACCTAGTTTATCACAGACAGACTAGCTCTTAAATCTATTATATCAGCGCACTTATCCGTAGGTTTGTTACAGCTCACTCTTATTTATTTTAACAACCGCTAACCTTTCAATTCGTTCTTTTTTCAAACACCCGCAGTGTTGCACTCCAGAATTATGAGTGTAAACTTGTTTTCTTTTGTGCCACTATGTGGAGCCACATGTTTTTGCGGCATTTATCTCCGTTTCAATTCTAAGCTTTGCGGTGTTTCCTTTTATTATTGTTTGTTGTTCGTTATAAATGAAGGGTTAATGTTTGTTATTCTGTGTGTTGTAATTATATGCTTTGAAAACGTGAGTTGTGAAAGGATTTTGTTTATTTTTGTTTATTTTTGAGGTTTTTGTTTATTTTAGTCTATTAAACAGTGACCACAGAATTTCGTTTGATATTTGATGACCATTCACTCAATGGATTGTATTGTTACCGTGAAAGGCGATACCTACTTTTTTCTTAAATATCATTACGTGGCCTGTGTCGGTAACTGTCAGCTGTCACAAATTATGACAATAAGTAACATTTAAATAAAGCTATTCAGCAAAAATTGTCAGAGGGCAGGAGCAGTCTGTCTGTATATGGGAACATGGAAAACTCTCTACTCTCAAATTGGTACCTACGTTTATATAAACAATACCTAATTAAACTATATTACAATTCTGTCATTTATAAATATAAAACATAATAAATTGTTGTGGTCAAACCCAATTAAATCTATTTAACTTCTGATTGATTAGAAGAGGTAGGTCTTTGCCCTGTAGTGGAACAGTACAAACGTATAACATACCAAATTGTACGCCACGATCCGCGGCTGAACATGATAGAACATTTCTGGTTTTAATATCTTGCATGCCATGTATGTACACCATGTTTATACAAATAAATTAACTTGATTTCTAACAAAACATGTGGTATTATTTTAAAACCAAGTGCAATATGCTTCCAAGAGGTAGTTGGGACCAACACAAAACAATATCCATACAAACAAAAATTGAATTCCACAAAAATTTCGAAGGCACGACAATGAGGTACCAATTTGCATAATACAATACTAGTAGGTAGGTATGTGTGGGTGTTCATGCCTATAAACTTTGCTATGGGCGTCAACGAAACGGTTTTCTGCAAAATTACCCACTTTTCATATGGAAATGCGACCGATTACTTAAGAGTCGGGCTTGTTATTTCTAGTAGGCTACATGCACTTGTTTTTAATAGATTATTGAATGAGGATGTAATTCAGGTACAGTGATGGTAAGCACGGATTAGGTGTCGTGTATTTTATTATCTTAAAGAATAAATAAAAAGTGTTTTTTACGGCTACCGTCATTTTATTGGCTCACAAACTTCAACTGCTAGACTTACTCGGACGTAAAGTTATATGACACTAGCTTTTGCCAGCGGCTTCACCCGCGTGAATGTCGAAAATTAACTCGAGGGAACATATTCCCGGGATAAAAAGTATCGTGCTATCTCTGTGCCAAATTTCATCCAGATCCGTCCAGCCGTTTGAGCGTGAAGAAGTTACAAACAAACAAACACGCACACACTCACAAAATGTCGCCTTTATAATATTATTGTGATTGTGTTGACCACAGGTTCGCCCTCTATTACATCAAGGGGTTTAAATATAACTGGAGTGGGTGTATCTACTTCAGATTGGTAGGTTACTACTGACTAACTCTTCCGGGAATAAAGGCATGATATTTAATATAATGGATTTTAATTGTGTTGAAATCTGTTTGAATGTTTATTCAGGAAAGGGTTGCCAATAGATTTGTAATCCAACATAAAAATGACGCACAATTTATCACGATAAAATGCTCGTAAGTAAACCCATACAAAGTCAGATTTGATTTTTCCCTGAAAATTTATTTATGTAGTAAATAAAACGGTGGTCATTCGAAAGTACTCAAAAAAGCTGTGATACAGCCCTCTGTTTCCAGTGTTTTAATACTATTGTTGTTGTATATTGTTTTGTAGTCTAGGATATTTGTAGTTCTCCTTGGAGGAGGCCTTTGTCAAAAGACAAGCTGGTGCGAAGGAAAATTACCGGGTGCCGAGGAAAATAAATAAATAGTTATAAATACAGTGTAAATAGGTAATAATCACATTAAAAACCAAGTATATTATATTGTCAATAATAGGTTACGTAACTAGCAATAAAGGCTTAGTTTATTTTTATATTGTTTTGTGAACGACTAGATTTTTTTTTACATTTAAAAGTGTCTTTTAGTGGTCTAATCGAAATAAACGTCTTGATTTTGACTTTATTCGATAAAATAAAAAAAAACATTTGCTAACATAAAAAAATACTGGGTTATCAAAAAACTTCAAAGAGTATAAATATTCAACCTCTTGAAAATGATTTATTTGTTAAGGTAATAATTAATGAACAGCCTGCGAAAGGTGTACAGGATGATATTATGTTGCGTTCCGCTAACGAAGAGGTTTAGCCTCTTATATTATTATAACGAGCTCGAACTGGGGATGTTAATAATTGTCAGGGTGAAAATAGCTTTTGTTTATCCGCTTTGGTTGCAAAAGATACAGTTATATATTTTATGTACGGAAAATAAATTATTATTACTTATTTACTAATCCTAAGTTGGAACGGTCTAAGCAGTGAATAATCCACTTAAGACACATTGTTGAAAACCTCAAGATTTTCAAAATAAAGGTTTTATGTTTTGTTTAATGTAGAGTAGTTTTTAAAAAAATTGCACAAGCTATTTCTTTAATAATTAGGAAAAAAAGCAATGAAGTTTTTCAATTTAATTTTTTGTATCTTTAAAATGTGTCATAGAAATTCAATCACCCAAATATGTATGTAGATCTGCTATGTATGTATTTATAAATTGTTTCGATACTTCCATATAAGTATAAATAGTTAAATAATCAACAGAATTAATAACTGCATATTAAACAAAGTGAAACCGGTTATAACTGGAAAATTGCTGGGAAAATTCTACTCCATTAGTCACTAGTTTACCCAACGGCAGGTAATAAGGAAACACCTGTGACTCTTACGTATATATAAATACGAATCATTTTCCATACAACTTAATAATAGGCTTGAACCTCTAATTAACCTGTTAAACTCCAAAGACCAACAGTTTTATGACCACACGTCTGAACGACGTAATAATTTTAATACACCGCGTGGTCTAGGACGGACGTGTGGGACGTACGCTGCACCATGTGCACACAAGTGCAAAATGTTTCCGAAGGAATCACATTAAGTAATTCAGATATGCTCACACAATTAAATATTAACACGCAAACAATTCAGTATTATGCAAGTATAATAAACTTTATAATATAAAAAGTAAGGTTAACTCAATTAATTGCTGCTCGAAAACAATCTACTACAATAAGTACTACAAACGGAAACAGTCCATTTAATTTCCCTTACAACTTAATAACGGTCTAAAGTCTACTGCAAAGACGAATGTGTTTCTAACAGTTCTTATAGTCAACCACATTACCCACACGTCTAAACGACGTAATAATGACAATGCATCGCGCGGTCTAGGACGGACCTGAGCCGCACCATATGTGCATACAAGTGACAAATGTTTCCGAAGCAATCGCTTTGCTAGTGACCGCAAGAGACTCGCATATGCTAAGTCGGCGTCGCCGCAACGTATCGTGACGCCCAAATTTACTATAGGATTACGTCTTGGACGTAAACAAATGACGCTGTGGTGTGTGATGCAACGAATTGTGCGCTTTTGCTTTATTTAGTTGGAGGTTAAAATCGCGCTGGTATTTATATAGGTACAGTTGGTTTTCTAAGGCGCTACTAGACTACGGTCATCAAGATATGGCGATATATTATGAGTGGTTTTCTAAACTATACGGTGAAGAGATGTCAGATAATATGAAGCTATAAAATCGGTTAGTGCCATAGACTTAAAATTGACCTTGTTAAGGAGGTTAAGTTTCTTGGAGTTTATATAGATGAACTTTTAAACTTGAAAAGAGGACTGGCGGCACTGGATTCATCATTGTCATCTGCTTGCTATGCTTTAAGAATCCTTAGGGACGAGGTTAGCATTAAACATCTTAAAATGGTGTTTTATGCCCTGATCGAGTCCAAGTTGAGGTATAGCATATAGTTTTGGGGCAACAGATATCTCTATAACTGTCAGAGAGCATTTGTTTTACAAAAAAAGGCGATTCGTACTATTGTCCGCATTTCTCAATGGGAGAGTTGTAGACATTTTTTTTAAAAACTTGGCATTCTGACAGTCCCTAGCCTATACATATTTGTTCTATTAAGCACCTTTAAAAAAACATTTAAAACTTCGAAACAGACGAAAATAGGCAGGCAAGGGAAAATACACGAAGGAAAGCTTTGGAAATAAAATAGTGCCTCAATTTGGAATTGTTAAACATAGTCCACAAATAGATTACCTCTTGACTTGAAAAGCATTTTGTACACAGGCTCCTTCAAAGCAAAGCTCAAGGCATTTCTTTTGGAAAAATGTCTATACTCTGTAGATGAATTAGGTTTGTGTTATTTTTGTTATGTCAATTACCAATTAATTAATTGTAATCGTATTATTATTTTACTTATGTCTGCATGTTGTTTAATGTATTTGATTTAAGCTTAGTGTTTACTTTTAATTTTATTGTTATGTTTTATGATGTTAAAATTTCGAACGCAATGTATATTGTAACTGAATAAATTGAATTGAATTGAACTTTTCTCGTGGCAAAAGGCACTGTGTCAGTAAGAACACGAACTAAGTCACAGGATAAAGCTAGAGATATTTTTTTTGAGGTTACATAATTTTGAGGCAATCAAAATCGACTGATAAAGAGTATGGTGCGTCTTCTCTATTTGAGAAGATAGATTTAATCAGCTGTGAAAAACTGATGGGTAGGATAGGATAGATGGATACCTTTTCCGCACTTAGACTCGCATTTGGTCCGTTGCGCGTGCAGGCCTCCTCTCTGTAAGAGGGAATGGGCCGTAATCCAACACGAGGGCCCAGTGCATGTTGGTGGATGTCACGTGTCTTAGAATTTTTGGTTCAAAGATATGGCGGTTTCCTCACGATGTTTTCCTTCACCGTTTTGAGAGCAGTGGTGATGAAATAATTTACACAACGTAAAGCGTCTGCCTGGGTTCGAACCCACGCTCTACAACTTTTAAGTCGCGGCCATTACCAATGGGCCACCACTGCTCTTTAAAATTGATAGGTAAGACAGATAGATTAGTGGCAGATGTTTCAATGGAAAAAAATACGTCGAATAACTCAAAAATATAAAAGCTAGCATCATTTTCTATGACAGAGTAAAATTGATAACGATGGACGTTCGATGTCTCCTGTCAGTAAAAGAGCACGTTTTATTGAAAATTATTTTCATTTAATTGAGCTGTCCATTCGGTGAATCTGGTCTATAATTATCTAGACAGAGTAATTATAAAGTTTTTTTTGGTATTAATGACCTTACTCCAGAAGTCACCTTTACTTTGAAAGGTTTAATTTCGACAATATTTGTTTTGTGTTTTTGGAGATTCAAACATGGATTAATAACTAGTTTCATTAGCATATATTTGCATGAATAATGAAGTTGAAAAGACTGTATTTACTTACTCTCCATCTACTTATGGCAGAGTTTTAAACACGCACCTATTGATGCCCTGGAGCTATGTGACACGAAACCCCTTGGCAAGAATGGTGTCAGATTTCCTGGTCTGTCTGTCTAGTCGTAACGACTGTCAAAGATGTACAAATCTTAGTGATATTAAAAATGACAAAATTTGGATGGATGTGTGTGCATGTTTGTTAAACAATCACGAGAGAACGGCTAAACGGATCTGGATGAAATCTGGTACAGAGGTGGATTAAAGTCTGGAATAGCACATAGGACTTTTTACCCGGTATAATGTTCCCTTGGGATGTTAGAACACTTTTTACACGGGCGAAGACGCTGGCAGAAGCTAGTATCATATTAAACTAGGAACTAAACGTGCTTTCCGAGGCACGGAGGTTTGGTTTGTAATGAATGGTCATCCATCTACGGACCAACTTCAGAAAGCGATATCTAACCGCTTGAGTGCCTGAAACGTGGCTTCACGCGAGACTCAATGGCTTTTTGAACCGACTTCATAAAAGTAAGAAGTTCTCAATTCGTCGGAATGTTTGTTTTATGTATGTTCCCCGATTAATCAAAGATGCCGATTTGGACCGGTTTGGAAAATTCTTCTTGTGTTTGAAAGTGTATACTTCCAGGTAGTCCCATGGTCATCAGATCAGATTCTGATGATAGGATCCTTTAGAAATAGAAGGCACTCTTCAAATATTATAGGTATACGTATAGCGATTTTGGTATTTTTACCAATAATGCAAGCATTTGCACTCAGAAAGTATCATTTGGTGTACTGAAAAACAATAGGTAACAATGACACCGACTTCTGAAAAGAAAATTCATTTTCGTTTTGTGGCCGGTGTGGCTGTTATTATTAAGCCAAAAATATCGAGTGATAGTTTGAAAAAATAATTTAGCTATTTCCCTGAATTATATCCTAACAACTCTGCCCTCAAACCTGTTGTATATGTTACTTCAACGGCCAAATAAACCAATAACTAATTCAGAACATTATGTTACGTTATGGTATTATGTTTGTTGAATAATAGCTATTTAATTGTGAACCTACACAGCTTTACTTCAACGCCTACATTCAAACTTCAAATTAGGGATGTTACAAAGGTTCGACTTCGATTGCGAAAAGTCGGCACTGTCGATTGATATTACACCTCCGACTTCGAAATTAATATGGCTCAGATTATAATCGGCGATCGAACGAAGCACAGCAGGAACGGCGAAGGACAACTACATTTATTATTATTTAAGATTTGATTATTTGTATTGCGCAGCACAGCGAATGAGTAGAACTCACTACATTTTTTTTTAGCCTCGAGAAATGCTCATGCATACTGCGCAACCAGGAGAGATAGCGCAGTTATGTGGGACTTGAACGCACTAAAACTCGCACGATGTCCTCTTGTGCCGCTTATGGCGGGAAAACGGGCACGCGTTAGCACACACCGCAAACCCGCCGCGGCTGTCCGTCACCGGACCCTTCTATGGGGAGTACCCCCATCACTGGCGCACCAGAACACATTGCACCGGGACCACCCCAGGGAACAAACCAGCACATGGGTGCCAGACGACCCCGTGTATGGCACCCTTGGTCCCCTTGTAACGAGTCAAGATCAATGGTCCCGCCACCTAACATTTTTTGGCCTATCCTCTGCGGCCGTACGGTGTGTTCTGGTGCGCCGGTGATGGGGGTTACTCCCCCGAGGAGGGTCCGGTGACGGACAGCCGCGGCGGGTTCGCGGTGAGTGCTAACGCGTGCCCGTGTTCCCGCCATAAACGGCACAGGAGGACACCGTGGAGTTTTAGTGGGTTAGAGTCCCACATAACTGCACTATCTCCCCGTGGTAGTGCAGTATGCATGAGCATTTCTCCAAGCAAAAAAAAAAAAAAGGGGATAGGGATAGCGGCCAAGGCTATACCGATACTCCTCCTCCCCTGCGGCCCCACCGTGTCCGCCATCAGACGGTGGCGACCCCGTCCAGGCCGCGGAAGGCAGGAAGAGCGGCGCACCGCAATATCGGCACTCCTCTCCTGCCGCGGCCTCCAACCCTCAGCCGCAATATTGTATGGGTTTGGGAGGCCCCATACTACATCGCAGCCCGCTTCAGTTGCGATGTCGCCCAGGCAGCACCGCAAGCTACATGTTGGCCGCTACGTCGTTGGCTTATCGGTAAAAGCCCTTACGAGCGGACCCTCCTCGGATACCTCTTCACTACACCGTGGGTGACCACGCCACAGTTACTGAGCCCGTAACCGACCCACCGGGGGGGAAAACTCACTACCTGCGTCTGTGTTTCGGAACGCATTCAACCCGTATGTCTTTAAAGTTAGAGTGAACAGGCTTCTTCTATTTGAGCTCACTTCAATTTCGACTATGTCTATGTCACCTCTAACCTAGAATACAGTCAAGAGCAAAGTAATCACAAATAAAAATAAATAAAATTGAACTACTTGGTAGGTGTGCCTAACATTTTTTTAATTGAAGTTAAAAATAGGCTGATTTATATTTGTAATAAAATTAGACCTGAGAGAAGCTCGTGGCTAAATAATAAGAGCCGCACTGGTCGATCATCAAGGTTAAGCAACGCTTGACGAGGTCGGTCCGTGGATGGGTGACCATTTCAACATACCGAGTTTCCTCCGTGCCTCGGAAAGCACGTTAAGCCGTTGGTCCCGGCTGTCATTTGCAGATCTCTGACAGTCGTTACGAGTAGTCAAAAGCTTGATATCTGACACCAGTCTTGCCAAGTGGTACCGTGTTACCCAGTTACTGGGTTGTGGAGGTCAGATAGGCAGCCGCTCCATGTAAAACACTGGTACTCAGCTGAATCCGGTTTGACTCAAAGCCGACCCCAATATAGTTGGCAAAAGGCTAGGCAGATTGATTGAAAGAAAGAAAGAAAAAGAAAGAAAGAAAAAATATTTATTTGTGACCCGCACAGGAGACACGAGAAAATAAGCATACACTTAAACAATAATAAAATAAAAACCCTGTGCGAGACCAAAAAAAAAAAAACAAAAAAAAAAAATAAAAAAAAAAAAATGAAAAAAAAAAAAAAATGAAAATGAATAAAATTAGAACTGAGGCCAAAAACCAGTGACATGCTATTAACGAAAGCGTGGCGATAGAAATTGGAATTGTCAAACGCTATTGAAATGTCATGCGATCAATCCCTTAAATTTTGGCATTTCAATCATCGCCATTGCTTACATCGAATGACACTTGTCTAAACCCATAAAAAGCTTAATCGGTTCCGATACCGACTCCGAAACACCAAATTTATTAACTCCGACTACGACTTCAGTCCCGATAAAACCACCTCCGTAACATCTCTACTTCAAATCATAATCATATGCTACAAACCGATCTAACTTCGCAGAACACTAAGCTTTATTGATAGTGTGAATAACAAATTTATTCTAAGTGGGTATTATTACATCGACTTGCCTACATCGAGAATTGAGTAATGAGAATAAGCCTGCCAACGTTCCTGTTCAATAAATATTTGTTTAATAATGAACTTTATACCATTAATAAACCATAAAGCAATCTAGCGAGAAGCGGGAGATAATGCTGTATTGGAGCGTCATGTTAAGCCCGACATGTTATATTAATACTGTGAGGCCTTTTTCACACTCATACGGTTCCCGCAAAGGTTTACAATCGCTGTGGCGGTTGATTAAAGTAGACCGAGTCCGAGCAGTAGGCAACCGCGTCAGTTGCGGTACGCCAGGAACGTACGAAATGGTCTATAATGCATAGTACGAAACATTTTAGATGGACTCGGGGTTACGACAAGGCCACGGATACTTTTATACCCAACTGAATACCAACATGAAACCTACTTGTATAAAGTTTAAAGCCGTACCTGAAACGTCAAGACTTCTGGGGCGTATCACCACAGGTTTTCTGCACAACCAGCCCATGCTTTTTTCTTTTTCAGTTAGTGTGATTGAATGACTGGTGTAGTATCGTTCTATTTACGCTAAGAAAGTTGATAATTAGTACAAATAATACCTGTCATATTGTAATAGGGAGCTTAAAATCTACCCCTCTTACGATATTGTACTCACTGGAAACCGTACCCGTGTGTGAAAAGCCCCTGATGGTGCCAAAATTATGCGAGTGATTAAGGCAAATTGATTCATGTGTGGATGCAAGCTATAAGCACTTACTTACTAGTGGGTAAACTGTTGCTAATGATATATTAATGTATATTATTCGAGATAATAATTCTACCGTTTTGGGTGATAATGTTCTACAACGTATTAGGAATACATAAATATCGTAAAGGATTTTTGCTAAGAAAACTTAGTGGACGGGAATATTCGACGTCTACCGTGTTGATTGTCCGTCCGTACCAACACTGTCGCACTGCCACTTCTCTTCTCCTTCGCCCTCCACAACACACTTCTAACCGATATGATGGATCTTTCTCTGCTACTGCTGTCTCTGGAACTCTCTCCCATACTCCCTACGTGACAGCCCTTCTTTGGAGGTCTTCAAGAGGAAGATTAAAAATAATTGCCTTGCGCAGTGACATATTACTAGTATGTATACAAAATATGTAGTTATCTAAGTATATTTAATTTAATTCGTCATAAGTTATTCTAAAATTGTACACTAGATCCTGCTCTTTATAATGTCATCTTTCTCAGTCACCATAGGGTTTGCTGTAAGAGTACTCATCATTGAGTTAAGCTTGATTTTATACATGTACTTTATTATCACACTGTACGTAATGTTGTTTCTAGTGCTCAGTAAAAATATAAGAATTTGATAACCTCTTTGTTTAAGTTTCTTTCAAATTCCATCTTCCCATATGTGGCTTACTGTACATTAAATCTCTATTCTGTCTATAAACAAAAGACAACAACAGACATTATTGCAGACGATCTTATAAATAGAGGATGCGATTTTATTGCCCAACTCACTGCTTTCAGCGATATCAAAGCCAATATTTGTATTCCGTAGCAATATCTATGCATAAAGTTTTTCTATAAATGGTTGCACTGTCGTTCCGACGTTATTTGCAACTGACGTAATTTCATATTTTGTCCTTTTATCGTCCAGAAAAAATCCTTTGAATATGCAGTCTTCTTTCTTCGACATTTTTAGTTTTCCTTCACTCTTTCCTTATCGACTTTCTTATTTTTCCAACAATGTGGAAATTCGCAAATGAATGGAATATTTTGAGATAACTTGTTCACTTACTTATTTTTTTTTTCCACCGTTTCCTTTTTAACCCAATTGTTATTCTGAACTTTTTCTTCTTTGTTATTAGATATTTTATGAAGGTTTTAATGTTAGTTTTCTGCTCCATGATTTTTTACCTTTTGTAATATTTAATTCTAACTTTGTTGGTTCATGAGTTCTTGCATTTATATTTACTGTTTTCCTTGAGTTGAAAGTGTGATAAAATAAATTCTTTAGATGCTGTGCGGAGCACAAGGCTGGAACATACAGCTGAATATCAAATTACTATTGTAAACAGAAGTGCAGTTTCTGCGCTCGCAGCTATGTGTCTTAAGCTTGATTTCTTAGCTTGTGTACTCTTGATACATAATATGTATTACAGCTCCTGGCTTGTTTCTTGAATAAATATGTTACTGGACGAAATCAAATAATGCAGAAGGATTTAAGTGGTTGGGCAGTAGGTACGATTACTTATCATAATAACTATCACTTTGTTTTATAGACCAAGTCTAAATTATTTGAAAACGATATACAGATACACCCGTTTTTTGGAACACGGCCCCAACTTTTTATGAACACAATTTATATCTAACCTACATAACATAATAAGTACTTAGGTACTTCAAAGCAATTTTGTAAGTCATCTTAACTTGGCAAATAATTTCTTGTAGGTACCAAGGTTGGTTGGCGAACACATTCGTTCAAATATCAACACAAAACTTGAAAGAAAATCTTACTCAGCAATTCTATTCGAAATCACACTTGATAACTAGAAACTTAATAAATAATTCAAGAAGAATGGGAGCGACTAGTTTCGTAATACCACAGCTTTTAAGAGCAAAATTCTAGTAATAATCCAGAAAAGCGAAAGAATTATCAGAAAGAACATTTATTGCTAAGTACTTTCAATGTTCCGAGTGCGCGGATAAATGACGTCATAAAGAAAACTTGGTATGATTTAGCTGTAACCCATATCTCACGTAGACTTAACACAATTTTTGGTCTAGAATAGAACATTCGGCTCTTGGAAGCCAGAAAGTGGTAACTTAATCAAAGTGAGTTACGAAAGAATTGCTATTTGCAAAATATGTAATGTTTTTTTGCTGGATTATGGCCAAGCCAACAGGAGGGTTATTTATATTTCCCATGCAGAATATTATAAGCTTTCATTGTGCAGAAAGACAGAGGTTTAAATTTTGTCAGATAAATATATACTACTCTAGATGGCCAGACAAATATGACAATGGCGCTAGGAGGCGAAATGCTGGAGCGAAACGCCGTTGCCGCGACAAATCATGGATCGGCGGACAGAGCTCCGGCAGGACCTCATGGCAAAATGGAGAGGGCGACTGTTGTAACCAAGCGCTGGGCACGCCACAATTGCGGTGATAAGGCCCCCCTTTGAGGAGTGGCTTGAGAGGCGTCACGGCGTCCTCACCATCTGTCTGACGCAGGTCCTCACCGGACACGGTTGTTTCGGGAGGTTCCTGTTCAGGATAAGGCGGGAAGAAACGCCTGGGTGTCACCATTGTGAGGATCGCCAGGTGGACACGGTAGAGCATACGGTGAATGTCTGCTCTGCTTGGACGGAGCAACGTCGTGTCTTCGTGGAGGTGATCGGCGGTGGCGATCTCTCGCGTCATTCCCTAGTTCAGGCCATGGTATAGAGTGAGAGGGCATGGGAAGCTCTCACCTCCTTCTGCGAAGCAGTAATGCTCGCGAAGGAGGAGGCAGGACGCGTGAGGGAGACCCAACGGAAACGCCCTCACACCCAAGCCAACGTAGGAGACGCCCTTAGCGTCGGCAGTCGCAAGCCGATTCCCGGCTAATGGCAAGTAATGGGCAGCTCGCCGATAAGGACCAGGCCCGAGTCGACGGCGCGTAGTGTTCCACGCGCGCCTCAAATAGATGTCAACAAAAACTGACGGAGTCCGCTAGGGCCGATGCCTGTCTGGGTCGCAAAAAAATTTGAAAAACGGTTACTGCGGCTCTGGCTCAAGCAACTGAAGGAACACGGGTGGGTTTTAGTCAGTAAAAATCTGACACGTCCTGCCGCTTCACCCAAAGCGGAAAAAGTCATTGGATGATATACGAAACCCAAAAAAAAATGATTCACAGTACTTATAACCTTGCGTGTATGTGCTGATGTATGAACATCAACGAAGTAAAAGGAGTATGAAATGTTCGTACCATGTGGCGTTCCGTAGTTTTCACCATGAGAAAAAGACGTGAGTTATGTATGTTTGTAAGATACCGCTTTTTGGCTTGCAAGAGCTTCCATTTTAGATTGTTCACGTGGGAAGGCTCACAGACTCAAGGCCTTTCTAAGTTTCCACGTGACATAAGATCATACGCTGAATATTCATTAAAATTAAATTCTCTACACTAATTAATTCATAATTTCAAGATGCTCCATCTTTAACTATCAAAACCATTGACTTGGTCTATTTTCATTACTAACTTTGCCAGTTTCACACGAATCTTTGTCATATTATCTCATTACTATATATGGAAAGTCTAAGCCATTGTTTATCCAGATTATTTTAATAGAAACATAACTAAGGACCGGATTATATGCAACATAAAAAGCTCGAAATATGCATGAATATTTCGTAAAATATACATAGATTTTTTTCAAATATGCAACTTCGTTTTAGAAAAGGAAAAAAAGGAAAAAGTGGTAGGTTTATTTTTTTATTTCTAAATCAGCATATAATCAGTGAATTATTCAGTTATAAATTATCAATACATAAATTTAACAACTTTCAGACGATAATAATGCACAAAAACGAAAAATAATTTAAAATTTTTGTATACGTAAACAATCAGGTAGGTGTTCTAAATGACGGTGGATGATGGTGGTCTTCAATCAATCAAAATATTTATATAAATGAAGATTGTTCGTGTTGGTTATAGAGTTTATTATTACACTTGGTGGATATCCCACCCATACGCACAAAACGTTTTGGGGACACTTACATTATGCGTACAGCTAAGGAGTGGAATTCCCTGCCAGAGTCTGTGTTTCCCGATAGCTACAATCTTGGGGTCTTTAAGTCAAGAGTGAATAGGTTTTTTCTAGGCAAGCGTGCTTCACCCTCGACCACATCATCGCTTACCATCAGGTGAGATAGTGGTCAAGCGCAAGCCTATTGACGATAAAAAAAAACTTATCAATAGGGAAATCTACCGAAAAATGTAACAAATATAGCAAAAATATACATCATCACTAGACAATATTATATACAATATGCAATTACCGCTGTGGATGAGGTAAATATGCAATTTCATAAGCAAATATGAAATATCATATCCAAATAAGCGATTTCACGCGCAAATATGAAAATGCTTATAATCCGGTTTCCTTATATAATATACATAACATTACGCCTGCATTCCCCGTTTAGCCAGTTATCTTATTCTTTTGTTTAAGTCCAAAGTATTAGGGGGCGAGCCTATTGCCATCAACCGAAATAATATCCAATAAAAATTTAGCCGACCCGAAAATCTAACCCAAAACTTCATCAAACCGCTCAGCTTTAGCGTTTGCGAGCAATAGACCAACGATTATTTGTATTGAGAATGTGGGTATTCCGAAACTAGTTTATTATAAAAATAATGCCGTTAGAAGGCCACATTGGCATTCGCAGTTGGTACGAATGTACACATTTCGTGACCTGCAAAGGAATATTTAGGGATTTTTGCCTTGCGAAACAGATGTAGTATAAAACACAGTTTTGCTCTATTTCTTGACGCTTATTTGCTTTTCCAGATTCAATATTTAATGTTTTATGGAAATCATTCGATAAATATTATTTTATGAAAAAATAAGCGTGTGGTTTTTGTCAGCTTCGAATCGGATTTAAACGTTTCGATTTATTTACTCTGTGCTTTTAATGCAATATTTGCACGGATAAAATGACTGAACGCAAAAACTATGGAGTATATAATACATTTGTTCACTGTATTTACTGTTCCAGATAATAAATTACATTCCACATTTTCCTAGAGCAAATAATGCTCTTGTTTTAAAAGGTACCAATAATTTCAAATGAAACATTGTAAGCGATACACACGAGTGGACCGCTAAGCTAACTTAATAAATCAGAAAAAAAGAATCCCAGAAATAATTATTTACATAACGTACGAGACCAGAATAATTAATATCAGAAAAATGAAACTCGTGGAACAACATAATTACAATCTTTACAGAACTTCTTAAAAGAATTATGTTATAATAATAACTAGCACGACGACTATGAAGCTACTTTAAATTCTTAATATTTTACTATTGCCAGTTTGTGATTTTACACTTTCAATTCGACACAATTTGAATTAACCTATGATAAGAAATATATTAATAAACATAAAAAAGATCGAAGGGGAAAGTAGTAAGAATTTGAATTTCTTTACCCATGAACAAAATGTAAAAGTTTGATTACAAATGATTTTACTTGTACATTGAACACGAAAATTTAAGTCAACCCAGAGGTCAAGGACAGAGTGACATGAAATTAGTGAAAGCGATGGTCAAAATGCAGTTGGGAAGTTATTGAACGCATGTGACATTTTCGTAACGCATATAAAGCCATACTACACTACACTTACAGTTTGGATTTTTTTAGTAATAGTATAAATAAATGAAATAGTAGTTTTAAATGAATCTGGGGTGCTAGAATTCCCACAATCATGTAAGTACCTGCTATAATGCACGTACTTATAGAAAGATCCCTACATTCGGCTAACTGACACTAACCAACAACAAAAGTCATGTTAGCATCCAGTCGCCTTTAATAGCGTCCCAGTGACCCGTCCCTAGTATAAAATGTATGTCGTGAGCAAAATGCATCGTGAAATATCAGATTCCATTACGTTCCGTTACGGCGGCGGCATCTTTCAGTACCGTCACGTTTTAAATCGTATCGGTTTGATGCAATGGAAGGTGAGCAGAATTATGGATTTGGAAAAAAAAATTGTGCAATGAAGAACTTACTGTAGATATGCAAAGTATTAATATGGACTAGTAAACAGGAGGTGAAATGCTACTCCAAAAAAAGCCATTTGATACAAAACCTCATGACGAAAATAGCCCCTATAAAAAGTTAAGGATTGATTATTAGTCGTGTGATACGAGTATTTCGGTAGCGCATATCAATCCTATCGACATTTGTTTGAGTTATACATGCTTGCACGACTGAGATTTTGTGTTTTCAGATTTAATTTTACACACTAAACGCCACCAGAAGCTAACGCTGCGTCATTTGATTGGCTCACAAACTTTAACTGCTAGACTTACACTGAAGTTAAGTTATATGACACTTACTTCTAACAGCGGCTTTGCCCTCGTTAATGTCGAAAAGTATCATATCCCGGAATAAAACGTATCATATCTGCTATTCCTGACTGTGATCTATCTCTATGCCAAATTTAATCCAGATCCGTCCAGCTGTTTGAGCGTGAAGAAGTAACAAACATACAAACACACACACTCACAAACTTTCGCCTATATAATATTAGTGTGATAGGTGCACAAGCCCAAAATATTCCCTCTATTAGAATTTTGTTTTCTTCTCCGTAAGAGATAGATAGATAGATAAATTATTTATTCAGTGCACACAAAAGGCACAGCACAACACACAAATCACAATTGTATAATTTTAATTTACATGTGGGTATTTGGCAAAAAGGTTCCAACATACAAAAAAAAAAAAAGGAAAAACGACATAATACGACGTTACGGGTAGTCAGAAGCTTGAGATCTGACACCAGTCTTGCCAAAGGGGTACCTTGTTACCCAGTTTAGGGGTTGTGGAGGTCAGATAGGCAGTCGCTCCATGTAAAAGACTAGGACTCAGCTAAATCTGGTAAGACTGGAAGCCGACCACAATATAGTTGGGAAAAGGCTGGGCAGATTGAACAATGGTCCTTAGTTAGTATTGCAGATAGTTGGAATTAATGGATACTGCTCATCAATCTTCCTTATCTCTTAGGTATTACAGGTGAAAACATTTGGACCCCTTTGATAGCGTCCCAGTGGGTACAAATGATAGTCGTATAAAATCTTTGTAGTGAGCAAACTGCATCGTCAAATATCAGATTCCATTATGGCCGGGATCTTTTGTTATGATTGACATGTTTGGAACCATATTATGGTGACAGAGAAAGAGGGAACTGGTGAAATTATTGGAAAAAGATATAAATAAGAGGCACATGTGACCGAAAAGTTGTGTGTAAATTGTATGTGATGCGAAGAATTAAGAACATTTGTGAAAAAAGCACATTCGCAAGAAGTTTGCAGAATCACCTCAGAATTGATTTGTTGGGTTCGGTTTCTCAATAACATTATTTTTGTATGTAAGTATGTATGTAAGTATATATTTATATATATTCTTTTTATATATTTTTTTCTCTTATTAACCTTTCATTTAGTTATTTTATCTCTGCCCCACCCTACGGTCGACTGGTAAAAAATGCCTAAGGCATTAAGTCCGCCACTTTTGTGCTTGTGAATAAAGTTTTTATAAATACATAAATAAAAAGTTATTAACAAATAGAAAAATCGTATAATCCGATTATTCAGGTAATAACAAAGGCAAACTCAAGTCGTTTACTATAACTTAAAAGAATAAAAAACAAAAAATAATTTGATTCTGCTGTTCTTTTGCAAAGGTGAATTTTACGGAGAAGAAACTCCACATTTACTTAAAAAAAGTGAATTTCAATATTTACATACATACATAAATTCATTATACCTACCTTCTTGAGGACGATGCACCTAATATAACACTACTATACTATGTATAGGTACAAAGTAATACAAGCACTAACATGTAAATTCATTCATTTGATAATTAGGAACATGGTTCTCACTTACTTACAAGTATTACAAACAGTAAATTATCTAATTCAACAACAACGAAAACGTTCCCACTGCTAGTATCCAAACCACCTTTTTATGGTATTTCGCCTAAATTATTATATATTAATATATTATGTAAAGGAAGGGCTGGACCAGCTTTGGGTGTCTGACGCCCAGCGAATGCTGAGTTGGTAATTCTTTCGGTATGGGCACGCTCAGCGTAATTAATGATTGTACTTTTTTTTACTTTTACTCAACAATAATAGAAAAAAATTATTTAACACAGGCACAAAACAACAGCAACAACCACAGTTGCTGTTGTTTTGTGCCTGTGTTGAATAATTGTTTTCCTATTATTGTTATTGTACTGCGTTTTTGCAAGACAATATTAGATAATACCAATCCCTCTAACTCCTACCTAGGGGTTAATAACTCTCGATCGGTGAAACAGAACTAGACTAATGAGGCAACAGCGGATTTAACACTCCAGTTCGATATAATACCTCAAATGGAGCAAATTTAATCGTATCCAGAGTGGGAGGGCGATTTATCACTTGTATCCCTAAATACAAATTCGGCTGCTGCCTACATTTGAAATATAAAGGAGGTCATATATCAAATGCATTCGGCTATAATGTATGCATTACATATTATAACATCATTGAATAGGGTATTGAATTAAATGGCTGGATACGAAATGGCCCTACAGTGGTTTAACGTTGCGTTAAGACATGGGTTTATACCGAAATATTTCCATTCCAGAATTTGTTTATTTATTTATTTATTTAAACTTCATGTACAATGGTGATACATAGGCGGACTTAATGCAGCAAGGCATTCTCTACCAGTCAACCTTTGGGTTAAAAAGAACACAACAGTGGTAGGAGTCCAAAATAAAAATAAAAAATGAACAATAATTAAACTTGGATAATAAACTATCTAACTAATAAAATACATAAATAATTTCTAAAACAATAGACTAATAAATATTATAATAAATACTATATTCTAAACGAAACAGAAATTTTAATATAATATATATGACGTGTTTAAACAGTGCTATTTTTCCTTTTAATTGATCCGGTAACAGGTTCGTATTATTTTCCCTGAAATGTTTTGTAGATTAACTAAACTTTTAATCCGGGAATTTTCTGTTTTGATTGAACATTTTCATGTTTCGTTTTCGTTAATACCTATTAGAGAGTATTGGCAACCGTGTTATCTTGTTTTGAACTGCAAAATACGCTTATTCTTCCCTTAAATAGCCAATTTTTGAAGCCTTCCATTTCTCTCTCAGCATTTCTGTTGCCCGCCCCGCTCCCGCGCCGCCGCTGCCGCCGCCGACCCGCTGCCCGCAAAATTCGAGGCAGAGGCCTTAGTCGGTCACCCATTCACGAACTGACCGGCAAGCGCTGCTTAACCTCGAAGATCGAACCATGAGGCTGTTAACATTTAGACACGAGTTATTTGTTACATTACACGCAAATGCTCGCGGTGAATGACCACCTTTACCTTTAGGCTATTAGACCTTAATACTATTTAGCCGGCATACAAATAAGGTAAAACCTATTTTTACCAATCTGGAAAAGTACTAGAATGAACATTTGGAATAAGACGTATTTTATTGAGAGGAAGTTTATGAGGGTATTAGTAACACGGAAAGCTTTTGGTAATTCTGTGGTTGGTAATAAAATGTTTCGTAGCTGTTTGGTGTCAGTAGGTGAAGTACGCGGCTGTAAATGGCGCATCGGTACGCTTATTACGTATGAAACAACAATTAGCAATATTTGCAAAGCGATCGCGCCAACGTTAAGCGATCGAACGCTATATGTCATAAACATCGAGATGACATAACCAGTTATTTTCTAAGAGCTCGCTGTTTGTTAAATGTAATCATTATGAAAAATGTCCGCCTAAGACTCTAAAACTTCTGTACTTTGCAATTTGGGAGCGGTTGGCAATCGACCAATAACAATAGCAAAAGTAATCACAATTTGACAGCCAGATTTGTTCGCCTGTTCAAATAAACATTTTAGTTAACTAATTGTCAATAGAGGCAGCACTGTCGAAAAATTGCTATGGGTCTTGTAAATTGATATAGCTATTCGGATTTGTGATTGAAGAACAATTCTTGCGCGATAATTGCTATCATTTTGCTCTTGCGAGATACGTAATAAACCTGCTGGTTTCTGCTTTGTAGAACATCGTCGTCTTTATCACCGTGTGACAGTGTATTTCAAACACTCGTTTACTGTAAGTCCTATCCTAATTTCGACTATCTTCCCATTGCGTACTGTCAAAGTTGTTTTTCAATATTTGGTAATTAATCACGCCTGAAAGCCTGGACGAATTTGGATGAAAACACATGTACACAAAGGCTTAGTATGAAATAGTTGCCATATTAGGTATCTATTTCATACTACAGAGGAAAGTATTCTATGCCACATTGAATACTTTCTATAACGGTAGTATGTTTCCATGGGACAATTTTCGACTGTAAGGCAAAAATCTTGTAAAATCCATAAATGAAACAGGTCCTCCAGTATCCTGAGCCGATGAAGACGGAAACATAAAAGGCGTTAAGATCAAGCTTAAGACGTGAGCATTCAAAAAAGATTTTCTGAAATGTTATACCCCTGACGGATTTTAAACTTTTGCATGAGAAATCGTTTTCTTTGCATAAATCGTTGCTATCCACCAGGCATGAATACCCTTTAAAATCTTCCTCCGCGTGTGCCTATAAATATTTTTGCTACAGCTACGAAGTAAAAGAATTTATTTCAGATAAATCTTACAATAGTGGTCCCTAACTTGGCTTAGCCCTTATTCTAGGTAAGATTACTGTGACAAAAAGCACAATATGTCTTACTTATTTGTAATATGAGTTCAGATCGTGTCTCTAGCAGTATTTTAGACGCTCAAAGCCTGCTTATTACTAAGACTCGTCGGCGACAAACATTGATAAATTATAGAGGACCTTGGGATACCCAAGTTCTGAGATAAAAGCTTATGCCGCAAGTTCAAAGGAAACTCGTGTACCTAACGTAAGTTATTAGAATAATCTCTAACACGCGTTTACATTCACAATATTGTACGTTCAAGTGAAACTAATTTACCTAAAATTTCTCAGAATTGAAACGGTATTTATGAAATTCCTAATTATAAAAGATGAAATTTAACAAAAAGCAACAACAAGTAAATTTTTAACACCCCGAAACACTTTTATTTCATGCTACATGGTTTATTTAGCAGTAGACAGGCTTCGATCGACAATCTGTTGAACAGTTGAACACATAATTATGACACGATATCTTGCGAAAACCCCCCGATTCACACAGTAAAACGCCCATAACTTTAGAATGGATGAACCGATTTTCACTAAACATAGTTAAGAATACTTTCAGAAACCTTTAAAAAAAAACAAACGAAATTATTATCGGTTCATTCAATTAGAAGCTATCATGCTTCAGACAGATACACACATGCAGGTGCACAAGTCAAACTTATAACACGCCTCTTTTTCCGTCGAGTGTTAAAAATGGGCAATAACAAGAAAGTATGTAAGCGTATTTTGGAGTTCAAAACAAGTAACACGGTTGCCAAAACTCTCGAACAGGTGTTAACGAAAACAAAACATGAAAACGTTCAATCAAAACAGAAAATTCCCTGATTAAAAGTTCAGTTAATCTACAAAGCTTTTCAGGGAAAGGTAAAGGTATCTTTTACCGGATGAACTAAAAGGAAAAATAGCACTGTTTAAACAAATTCCGGAATAGAAATAATTCTGTAAAAACCCGGGTCTTAACGCAACTTTAAACTACTGTAGGCCCATTTCGTATCCAGCCATTGTAGCTCTTTGTTGAGCGCCATTCGTAAAATACCCTACCTAATAAAATACCTTCTAAGTCCGTTTGAAGGAACTCTACTCGACTCGGTGGCTTAGACAACCGAAAAGAACTCTGATTTAGTATGTCAAAATTAGCTACCGCCCGCGGCTTCGCCCGTGTGGGTTTTAGTACATCTCCCAATATCTTTATAAATGATACCTTATTGTTCATTCTCATTTTAAAGCTATATTGCTGTAAAGTTTCATCAAAATCTGTTCGGTGGTTTTTCATATATCTTCACAAAATTTTGCTTTTAATTGTTGTATTATATCAAGCTATAACTGTCAATTCGATGATTTGATGTGAAGTCTAGTTGTTAGAAATCCCTGGAATATGGGCCTTAGATACTCTCGAATATCCCGACATAATAAAACTTAGGTTATCTGCTTCTAGCAAGATTGGTCTGAATATTAATTACGGTAAGATGGTTGACACAATTCCAGTAATAATTTATTATTATTAGTTAATTAGTTGTGGCATGTGCCAAATACAGAGGTTGTAATTATGTAACGTTGCCTAATATCA
The DNA here is from genome assembly GCA_949775005.1 of Orthosia gothica. Lineage (NCBI taxonomy): Eukaryota > Metazoa > Arthropoda > Insecta > Lepidoptera > Noctuidae > Orthosia > Orthosia gothica. Next base: position 13,110,341 of record OX459056.1, read on the forward strand.
GTCACATACATGCGCGTCTCTACACTGAAGGCTGATTTACACGATGAGTTTCTTGCCTTGAATTAAATAATAATATTTTATGTGATTAAGAGGTATTTAGCTTGTTAAGATTTCTGTATGGGAAACGCTCGTTTCTGAAAAGTTAGAATCGTTATACAAACAAACTCTTTTGAAAGATAACTGGAAAGCATAAAATATAAAACTTTTTTTATCTTAATATATATGCTCTAATTTTTAGAGTTCGCGTTAAATTTACAAACAAGCATTGTGAAATAGGGAACAGTTCGATTTTATTATCTAGTGAATCTTATTTCTGCTATATTCATAGGCAAGCCTTCAAGTTATTCGCTTAAGGTTATTCATCATTGACGTCTAACATAGTGTGACGATTGCTACTTATAACAAAAGACGCAAGGATACTTGCTTCTTTGCGAGCGAGAAACTCTCCTTGTGTAAATTATCTCTTATGTGTAGGCAGCATCATACTGTCATATTGTAGGTATCGTGAGCAGTAAGGCATTGTTTGTGTATCAGAGAGACTCGTAATTTTCCATACCGTATTGGTTTCAAACCTGAAGACAAGATAAATAGAAAACATCCACCTATTGTTGCTTTTTGCACCATGGTGAATTTTATTTCGACTCAGAAAGATATTTTGTATGCCCCATAGCTGCGTATATATTCTTGCTATCTTGTGACGTAAAACAAAATATTGTATCCCGATTTCCAAATTAATATTTTTAAATTGAGTAGTTAAAAACTCTACTTTAACACTCAATTCAGAAACCATTCTACATTTTACCAGTCTACCTTTGGGTGCTGCAGAGACAAATAGTGGTAGGTGCAATTGACAACCGAAATTAACTGAAGTTATTTCATATTCAAAATTCTCTAGAGCATTTTACTAAATAGATCAGCCTAGGAAGACCATGTCCATAATTTTTTTCAGTGACGACATTCTACAATGACATCATTAATTAATCATAAATGTCAAGATTGTCAATGCCTTGACCTCGTAACTTATGCGGTATAGTTTAACACACTATAATTTCCAACACTATTCATAGATTTCGAAGAAGGTCGGTCGTCCCAAATAAATATTATACAGCGACTATATACACACTGAATATCAAAAGTCAGATTAAACAGCTGTAGGTTGCTGGACGAATTCTTTATTGTTCTTATGTTGATCTAGATCCAGTTTGCTCGTTCTGTCTTTGTTTAGTTTCTACGCAGGGAAAGAAAAGGTTGATATCTTTAGGCGTTAGTAAGAAAAGGAATAATAGGGATATGCTAAAAATATATAATCATCTTACTTTCTTGGAACTCTTTGAACCTTTGGTTATTTGATAAGTCCCCAAGGACGTGCCTTAACAGGCGTTGCACAGAGGGGGTTCTGGATTGGTCTTTCCAGAGGTAACGGGACCTCTTCCAAGTGCTGATGGTGATCACCAGGGTGGATACAGTGAGCTAAAAAGCCCACACTCCCTGGTTTTTCCCCAAAAGACCAGGCGCCTTTCGAAAATTACCACGTAAACAAAAAAAGGAGGTATTTTGGGATGTAGAAAAGCCTGTCTCTTAGTTTACCACCGATTTCTTAATTGAATTTCAATTGATATTGAGTAGCAGTAAGCGGGAGCAGTGGTGGCCCAGTGGTAACGGCTGCGACTTACAAGTTGTAGGTCGTGGTTTGAACCCAGGTAAGCACTTTACTTTGTGAAAATTATTTCATCACCACTGCTCTCAAAACGGTGAAAGAAAACATAATGAGGAATGACCATGTCCTAGAACCAAAAATTCAAAGACATGTGACATCTACTAATCAGCACTGGGCCCGCGTGGTGGATTATAGCCCATTCCCTCTCTATGACAGGAGTCCTGTGTCCCAGCAGTGGGAACTTTAAAAGGCTGATGATGATGATAATGAGGATTAGCTTGAAAACTTGTTAAAATTTGGCACTATAGTATGGTTTGACACAATTTTAAGACCAAATACTCAAATCAGAAATCGGCCCTCAGACATTTCATTCGATGGCGAAGAAGTTGATTATTGTTTTTTTATTTAAAATCGCAGAACATTATACCGCAATAAAAGTATCTATGTGTTAATCCAGGTTATAAACTGAGTGTAAAATATCATCCAAATCTGTTCTGCCGTTTTTGCGTGATTAAAACACATACGAACTTTCACATTTATAATAATAAGTAGGATAAAAATAATTAACTCTCAATTCATTAATAACGAAAGCACAACTGCCAAGCCAAACCTTAGAAAAATAAAAACCGCGTGAAGGTTATAAAAACATAACTTCAAAATCAAAAGCAGACAACAGCCTTTAAAAGAATAAAAAAATCAAGACAGGAATTGTTACTGTCGAAACTAATTTAACTTTGGAGGCAGTCTTTATGTTTTAATGGAACACAGGCACTAGATACGCACGCTCGTGTTCCTAAAATGCAGTTCAAATTGAACTGATCTAATCAATGCCTTCCTCTAAAACGGTTCGGCACATTTCATAACGATTCGGAATGGACTTAAAATAGCGTATGCTCACATTCTTGGGTGCATTTACGAGGACGTTTGTTTTACGAACAAAGGTTTGATGCTCCACCCCTTTGTTTTGGCAGGTTTACCAAACATTTTGTTTGTTTAATGAATTTTTAAAGGAACTATCTGCGACAAAGAAAAAAATATTATCAATTTTTGATTCAAATATAATTATGTTCTAGATACCCTTCATTTATTATCCCAATATTTGGCAAAAGTCTCTACCATAGCCTTCCATTCTTCTAAATGTTTTACCTACCACGATACGCCCCAACCTGCTCCAACACAGGAAAATAGGCAACAAGTGTGCTAGACTGGTATGGTATTGGGCAGGTCATATAATAAATGTAGAATGCACAATAACAAATGGGCCAAAGTCGTTCCTTAGTGGATGATCTAGGAAACGCTAGCGTGACTACTAGGAAGCGTTTACGGGAGATTGGGTGGTGAAGGTAAAACACTTTGAAAACCCTTAATTGCAGAATTTTATATCTCTAAGGATTCTTCAAGGTTAAAGCTCTCACAGACGGATTCGACGCAACGATACGATACGGTCCATTTATCATATAAATTCTCGTCAAAAAAAACCGAGGAACAAATTCAATTGTTCTATGAAAACATTTAGCGACTAGTTCTATTATTCAATACAACCCATATTTACAGATCACTTTGATCAGTGTTAAATAGTTAGATTTAGTTTACGTTTTTCAAAGAATAAAGCCTTTATGAACTAAAATCTATTTACAAGCCCTTTGTTATGATAAAATAAGCAATAGCGTTTCAAACTTTACACAAGAGATTTACGAACTACCCACTCAAAAGTCTCGAAATGATTTAGCTAGTCAATATTTTGTTCTATAACATTATTATGGTTAATTACTTGGCCAACGTGACCACCGGAGCGAGGAACTAGTTCATTCCTAGTTTAGCTTAGATCAGCTAGAACAGCGGTTAATATTCTCGTTACCTCTAACCCTCTAACTCCACAAACACACATTGCTGTGATTCTGGTTTTGTACACGGGTAAGCAACTTTGGAACCATATATCGGTAAATATCTGTGGGAAGACCTTTGTGTTTTTTAACTGAAGATAAGCTTATGAGAGCTGTGGTTGCCTAGTGGTTACGATCCCGACTTACGATTGAAAGGTCGTGGGTTCGAACCCGAGCAGGCGAATGAAAACATTGTGAGAAAACCTGATGTCCTGATGTCCTTGAACTAAAAATTCAAAGACATGTGACATCTACCAATCCGCACTGGGCCCGCGTGGTAGATAATTATATATATAGCCTACACCCTCTATGAGAAGAGGCCTGTGTCCCAGTAGTGGAAACATTAAAAGGCTGATGATGTGATGTGATGTGAAGCTTATGAACTAGGGAAACAGACTTGCTAAGCAGAAAGTACAAAGATATCAATCCCTATAAGGTACTTATTTTTACCTGCTATAGTGCTTATGCTAACAGTTATTGGTATTCTACCTAAGTCGTTAAAAAAGAGAACAAGTAAACCCAAAAAGCACGGACTACATTCGACCAACAATTTCGTAATTGCATCACCGTGTTACATCGGAGAAGCTGCTTCTGGGGATATACCTTGACCATTTGGCCTGTATATAAAACCTATACTAGAGCTTTATTCGTTTGACGAATGTGTTTCGTTTATTGAATAATTAAACGTCAAAAAAGAAGCTTAAGAATTTGTTTTAAAATTTGTACTTGGGGTGAGAAAAGATGAAATTATTAATAACCGTAGTCAATTCAAGACCAACATTGATGAAAGAACTCTTCACAGAAAAAATTACGAGTACTAAAAATAGATAAACCGTTCTTTACTCTTCAGAAATGAATTTCGATCAATAACGGTTTAATTAAAATATTGAAGTTCCAAATTGAAAGGTGAGGGTAGGCATTATTGGCGATGATTTATTTTTAGCGAAGGTCACATTGCTAAAGCTTGAACAACGGTCCTTTACAATATTTGTTTTGTATTGAACTATTAAGCCAGAATGTTTAATACGTTTCCCAAGTACGGTATCTCTATATTTCACACGTGTTATACACAGAACGTAATATTGATAATTAAGTATTGTACTGAATATGAAGCTGTTTCGGAGAACTTCCGTTGATTAAGAGCACAATGTGATTGCATACAATTCAGCAGCACAACGAAGCATTACAATTCCGCACAAAAGGGCAAAATGCAAATATCTATGTGAATAAAAACATTAAGAATAGTATCTAGTGATTCTATTTTAGAATTTAAAATGTAAGTTCCTATTTTGTGCACTGAAAAAAAAATCTTTGAAATATAACCGAGTTTGATGAAGTGTTTCGGGTAATGAACGCTTCTGAGAAGACTGATTTGTCAAACAGAATGTATGGTGTCTATTTATCCATTATATATGCATTATATACGTGGTATTAAATACAGTGTTATTCCAATTTTAGGGTTCCGTACCCGAAGGATCCAAACGTAGCCCTTTTGCTGTCAATCATGTATCCGTGTATCTGTCTGTCTTTCTTTAAGTCGTCTGTCACACAATTTTGTTCCGAAGATTTTTTTAACTTCCCATAGACTTATGAATTTCAAAGGTGATAAGTAATGTTTATCATTACTTATATTTTACTAACAAATACCAATATATTCATAAATTTGATTTTGGTTCGGAACCCTAAATGTGCGAAGTCCGACACGCGCAGAACTGATTTTCCATTATATCTACAATCGTCTACATCAAACAAAAAACTGGTCCACTATGTACTTCTGAGGTGACAGAGTATTTTGACGTAAAACTTCAGGCAGCCGTACGATATTGGGCAAAAGTGTGAAAGAGATATTTCAAGGTCGCGTCACGTTTAGGCACATTTCGTCACATAAGAAAGAAAGAAAGAATAATAAAAATCTTCCTGATATAACGCTATATCTCGCTTACATGATTCTTTTGTTCTTATTTTTTTAAGAAGTTTCACTTCAATCACGTGTTTGGTGCTTATTTTCAAATTTTGTACCTATTAAAAAAATGCATATTGCTGGTGCAATTTAAATATGTAGTTGATTTGAAGCTTTCAAGTTTACCATTATATCATAAGGCGTAGAGTACGTGGCATTATACTGTACGTTATTTGCAGTACAATCAACATCTCGCCAGAGTATAAATAGGAACGAACAGTATGGAAACTTCCTACAAACGCTCGAAACGGCACACTCACACAAACAAGCGCATCGTCGAGACCTCTAATCGGCTCGCACTACTGACAGGATCGCGACAACGCCTTAGGGGTCTTGTCGATGCGCATGTTTGTGTGAAAGCGGCTCGCACTACTGACAGCATCGCAACAACCGCTTAGTAGGGGTCTCGTCAATGCGCATGTTTGTGTGAGTGTGCCGTTTCGAGCGTTTGTAGGTAGTTTCCATACTGCTCGTCCATATTTATACTGTAATCTCGCTAACAGCGTATACTGAAAACCCGTTTAGTGTTATGCCGTGTGACATTTGATCTCACCAATATACTGCAAAAAAACCATGCAGTACAATGCCGGGTGAACTTAGCTTAGCAGGGTTATCAAACTTAATACAATGTAGTATGCATCTCAGGTAAATAATTTATTCACAGTCCGATGCGTACTATAAAAAGGTTCTCTGGGGACTTACTGGTTTCTGGCAGCTTAGTAGCTAGTTTACACTACTGCTTCGTGCACCTCTGGGAGGGACACGGGAGTGGTTCGTATCCTCTCCTCTTCGGCACTCTTTTCTAAGCTTTGCAGGTATATTGAGTAGACGCTTGCTGTACACCGTATCTGTACAAAGAAAATAAATGTTAATTTCATGTTTGTTTCTTTTCGATTACCTCAAACAGTGTGGGTTGGGAATATGCTTAAATGACAATAACAGCCTGTCAAAAAGGTGGTAGCTTGACTAACAGCTAAAGGCACGCCTCATCCGTGAAGCGTCGTTCGCACACCATCAGGGCGAGCACGGCCTACTGTGACAGTCTTGAGTCACATATTTTTATAACAGTTTGGGAGCAAAAACCGTTATAAATTCAAATTATTGCATCCATAATGTACATATTGGTGGTAAATATTAGATACAGAAACAATTATGGACCCAGTCGGGCACAGCAACATTCTAGATACAGTTAGTTTCTAGGAGAGAGGAATAGCGCTTAATATTTTCTTTTATAATTAAAATTTCAGTTACAATCTATACAAACTAAAAACAACTATTACAGAGGCCGTGCTGGCATGTGTGCGTAAGCTATTGTTATTCTATTGTGTCTGCTAATTAGACGCGCAATGGGTTCACTAATTTAATGAGAGAGAAAAAGTGTAGAAATATTTAAATACAATACCTTCGTGCTTAATATTTCCTATTTCTAAGTTCTTTTTTTATTTATTGCGTTTACATAAATAGTAAATATGTACTTCAATAAGTTTTATTAAAAAGGCAGATTTTATACATATACGAACACACACTCGGCATTTTCCCATGACTACCTGATTCCTTGATTTGAAAGCCATAAGTATCTGAATTTATAATTTAGGTACCTGGGACCTACCTCACGTTACTGTACCGTAACAAACTACACGTTTACCGTATCGAAATTCATAATTGCAGCGATTGTAATCTAAACTAACAATGGGTCACGAGTCACGACACTGAAGGCTGGTAACACTTATTTCATGAAGTCATGCCATGCCTCATAACTACTCTACTGCACTAAAATACTACCTACTTTATTTATTGCCTCAAACTATAGGGAAGTTGGCTGATGTAGTGTTTGCCGAACTTACTGCTGAAATAGCTAAAGTTTTGTGGGAGCGGCGCTGAACTGCGATCACCTATGTGGCCGTAGTTTAATCTTATGTAATATGTGTCCCGGGTCACCGTGCAGGCATTAGGACATTCAAAGTACTTATAAAAAAAAAACCTTTTTATTTATGATGGTTTTGCTTTTGACTCTAGGCTAGGTTAGAGGTGACTGAGACAGAGTGAGCTTACCCAGAAGTAGCCTGAAGCCTTTTTACAAAAATAACAACCGACTTCCAAACAAAAACACTACAAAGTGAAAAATAACTTCAATTTCGGAAGTCGGTGTCAAAAAACAAAGAAACGAAAACAGGAACACAGGGTTTTTTATTTTTCACTTTTTAGGTGAAGTACATAATGGACCAGTTCTATAGGCTAGGTACCTACAATGCCGTAAGTGATGCCAGAATAGATTATCGCAATAACATGAAACTTAAACAGAACCAGTGGAATGAGAGTATACCAGGGTAAACTGTTCACATCTGCGTACCCCTTTAGAGCACTAGTGTGATGTTATGTTATGAAATGGTGTAAACAATAAACAGACATGCGATTGCAGCTATCCCGAGTGATTTGCCGTCATTTATTGAAGAGTTCTGATGTATATCTCCAAAGTTTATTATCAGATATTGATGAAATTTTAATGGGACCACAGGACCCACACCAGCTTTAAAAAAATAAAGAATCATCATAATTGGTTCAGCCAATAAAAAGTTCTGAGGTAAAACACATATAAAATAGTACTGTCGAATTGATAACCTCCTCCTTTTTGCGAAGTCAGTTAAAAAGTTTGAGATCTCTTTGTTTACCTGTAGAGTGTGGCAATTTAAAGTGCGTACCTGTGCAGTCGGGAGGGGAAATGAAAGCAAGTATAAAAGAATGAGGAACAAGGTGAAAAGTTACGCAACCAGCATTGAAAAGGGGGATCCCCCAAACAGACGGGTGTTGTGTCTGTGTGGGGTGATTTTAGCCTTGGATATGTTTGCCTAAAAAACCCTGCTAGCTCTCCGTCTATACCTACTTAGGCACACTAGTCACAGCGGATCTTTGTGTCTCAGAAGTTGGCTGCAGGACCCTGCGCAATTGCTATTTTTGTGTAAATATAAAAGTAGAAGATAACTTTGTATAATTGCCTCTTCACTCGCTTACCTTTGTCGCATCGCCCTATCTTGCTTACTGTATGCAGTATACTCGATGACCAACTGTTTCTTGGGCAATGGTTCACATTCGCAGAGCCAACTTCAGACACACAAAGATCCGTTGTGACTACTGTACGAAATTGTAAACAAAGTAGGATCGAAAGAAGATGAAACTCAAATAGATTAGGTACATTTTGATAATTGACTCGTACACAATACGGTATACGCTAAAGAATCAATAATACAAATGAAGTAATTATAACTTTGCCTGAACTTTGATATGAAAGTCAGACACATTGCCAATTTCAACTAAGGGTAGCTTTCAAATAGGGATGTGTGAAGTAGCTATGCGGTGGGCGAGAAAATAAAACCACCAATGGGATAATTTTATTTTCCAAGCTTAGCTTTGGTGGAAATGGCTAGCGGAGCTAGGTATTTTTACAAGCAAAAAGCGAGAGATTTGTTCGCATACAGCTGAAAAGATGTGTGTATGCATCCTCGCAATGTTCAGCTTCACACCGTTTCACAACTTCGCTACCGTATCTTCACGCCGCAAAAGATCCACGTACTGCTTTGGTAGAAGCAATCAAACATTTTCACAACGCTGGTACACAACCTCGTACCGCCAAGCCCATCTCTAGCACTCTCTCTACCGCCCCGCGTGCCCAAACATTTATATTGGTCGCAGTTCGTTCAGAAACATGAACTCTAGTAATTTGGCCGCGCCTCTGTTTGAGTGTTTTAGTGCCCAAATAACCGTCGAAGACCAAAATAGTGGGACACAAATTAACATGGGACAGTTGCATTATGTGTGAAAAACTATACAGATATGTGAAGGCTATTAAGTTTTTTAAAATAATAGGTAGGCAGTCATGGAGACTGCTGCCAGAAGTAAAAACTTAAAACTATGGAGTAATATAGTTATGCCGTTATAATATTAGCGTGTCGATGACGCATTAGTATGTCTCTGACACGAACCCATAAGTTTCGCCTCTACCAAAAATCGGTAAAAAGCGGCTAAAGAAGAATTCACTTTAATACAATGGCATGAATTGATGTATGTATAAAGTCTTTGGTAGCTCTTTCCCGCGGCTTCGATCGACAACCACGGTAGTTGAAATGATAGACAAGTTAGGAGTGTAGAATCATAACAGCAGATAAAATTCTTTGCATAGCTTATGAGTTATGCTTGTATTATGCGTCTTTTAGCGTCTCTACGCAGAAAACAGTTTGTTGTGTCTTATACTGCAAATGGCTAAGAGTGTCATGTAGGTAAATAAATGTATTTAGCAGATAATTTCGGCAATTTGACCGAAATATTGAAATTATCATGTCTCTGAATGATCAAATTATTCAATACTTACATCAAATCAGATTTACATTCCATTACTTGGAAATTAAAGGTATTTCCTTGACATTTTTCTTCCATACTAACGCGGAAAATTAAGTCATAAGATTTCATTTCACGACTAATTTTATTGCCATAGTAACAATAAAATTTGGCTCACCTTAATTTTTCCTCTGACAAAATGATGTTTTTGTACGACGAATTGTATGGTGCTGTAAGCGGTCATTGGCCCTCCCACTGTTTCGCCATCCACCCGATGTAAGACATGCTGACTCAGCGCCTGCGAAGATAGTATTACAAGGTGTTAGCTCGCGTGACAAGACAGATAAGAAAAGCCGACACGACCCGGAAAACTTTCAGTTTAACGCTCAGGTAACTAATATGGGCCGTTTCTTTCCCCACCTATAAATTCAAAAATACTAAATATAATTCTAGAGAATGGCTTCCATCTTTTGGTTGATGTTATTGCAGTTTTAATGTGTTTGAGCGTAGGTTACGTAGGACGTGGTGACAGACTTATGATTATCAAGTTCAAAATCCGTGTAGTCTCGTTTTTATTCGGTTTAAAATTGTTCGATCGTTAAGAAGAATTATTAAGTTGTAGCAAACCATATATTTTTAATATTCAAAGTGATGGATCCCGATCATTCACTTAAAACTTTGTTAATCTAATGTTGAACAAGACCGCAAATTGGTTTTGAATTATTTTATTATTATATGAAATGTAAATCATATTTGTAAAGGGCAAACTCATCTTTAGATTTAAAGTGGTTTCTAATATTCATAAATTCTAGGTAAAGCGTCTTTTTGATTGACGATTCATCTAAATTGCTCGGACGTAAGCCTACTACTGAAAACTGTCCGTGGACGTTAAACAACCTTTGGTAAATAGGTGAATGAATAATAAAATAGCATTTTATTCTCTTTCAAACAACTAGTCGGTAATTTATTCATGAGACATTATGGAGTGCCTCAAAGTGAGATTACTTTGAACTGTGACGTCAAGACTTTCAGCGTGGAGTACTGCTTATGTTTTCGTTGACTAACGTTCGACAAATTTAATAGTTTTAGAAGGTATCGTGAACTAGGTTGTTTATAGGGCAAATGTATTATTTTCAAGGAGGTTTATGGTGAGTATACGCTAGAGCATTTTTGCGAGCATTAAAATATAATGAAACGTTTGACGTAATGCTCACGGCGAATGAGCATTTACCTGTAACATTTCTTTCACCCGCGCTCGTGCCTTTTCTCGATAAAATGTTACACTAACGGGCTCGTTGGTTTTTAAAATCAGGTTGTAACAAAACATCGAGCATTATGTAGTTCAAGTAAATAAAAATCGGCCAAGTGCGAGTCGGACTCGCGCACGAAGGGTTCCGTACTTGGTAAATTGCGGTTTACGATTTATGACGTATTAAAAAAAAGTACTTGCTAGATCTCGTTCAAACCAATTTTCGCTGGTAGTTTACATAGTAATGTAATTCATATATTTTTTTTAGTTTTATCATTCTCTTATTTTAGAAGTTACAGGGGGGGGGGGACACATTTTACCACTTTGGCAGAGTCTCTCGCGCAAACTATTCGGTTTAGAAAAAAATGATATTGGAAACCTCAATATCATTTTTGAAGACCTATCCATAGATACCCCACACGTATGGGTCTGATGAAAAAAAATATTTTTAATTTTAGTTTCAAGTATGGGAACCCCAAAAATTATTGCTTTATTTTTATTTTTGTGTGAAAATCCTAATGCGGTTCACAAAATACATCTACTTACCAAGTTTCAACAGCATAGTTCATATAGTTTCGGAATAAAGTGGCTGTGACATACGGACGGACAGACAGACAGACAGACATGACGAATCTATAAGGGTTCCGTTTTTTGCCATTTGGCTACGGAACCCTAAAAAGCAGCGTATGCTCGATATTCTGTTACAAGTAAATTCTCTAGTCTATACTCACTTTTTTGTTAATTGTTCTGGGGTACTATGATGTTCGGGTTACTAGGTAATTACTACGGCACTAAAACTCTTAATCAACCTGCCTAGTCTTTTCTCAACTTCGGCTCGTCGGCTACCAGTCTAGCTAGATGCAACGACTGCTATTTGTCTTCCAGAAATCAGTAACTGAGCAACACGATACTCCTTTGGCAAGATTAGTCCCATATTTTCTAGTTTATGATTACCCGTTACAACAGACAAGATCTATGAATGACTGCTAGAACCAACGGCTAAACTTGTTTTTCGAGACTCGGACGAATCTCGTACAGTACGTTCAAATGGTTAGGTTAGATCACGGATCAATCCATCCACGGATCAACATCGGCGAGCCTTAACCTTGAACATCGACCAGTGTCACACGTCACACGGTTCTTATCACAGAGTAAAAAAATATACTATACTGAAAGTTCACACAGTCACACGGGTCGATCAAACGGTAATAAAACTCAGATATCATTACTAAGAGTTTTGTATTTAAGTACTCACAAAGCCGGACTACGATTTCCCTATACGAAATATGGAATCGTGTCTGTTTCATAATTTGTCATTAATTTATAAATGCCCATGGCGATCAATACATTCTATTATTTATGGAGGCCGGTTGAGAAGTTTTACTATACTACAATTAAAGGATGATTTTTCAATAGGTTTTGTGTTCGACGTAAATTTTCTATAGAAAACCTGTAAAGTACAAAAGTTTTAATGTATTAATACGATTGAGATATCAGCTCTAAAGCTGTTTAAATCATTAGAAAACAGATAGTAAGATAGAAAACTTGTTTTTAAGTTTAAATTTTACACTTTTTAGTTGTGTACACAATGGGCAAGTTCTATGGTAAGGTACATACAATGCCCAAAGTTGTGCCAGAGTAGATAACCCGAATAACATAAAACTTGAACATAACCGGTGAAATGAGAGTGTACCAGAGTTTAGTGCGCACATCTGCGTACCCCTTTAGAGCGTTCCGGCGTGATGTTATGTTATGAAATGGTGTTAACAAAAAACAGACATACGATTGCAGTAATCCCGAGAGATGCCGTCATTTTTTGAGGAGTTCTATTGCAAATCTCCAAAGTTCTTCATCATCACCAAATTGAAATGGATCCAAGTCAGGAACGTACTCTTTCAAACAGAAAAAGAATTTTCAAAATAGGTTCACAATTGACGGAGAAATCGGTGAACATACACAAAAAAAAAACACAATTGAACATAGAAACTCCTCCTGTTTGAAAAGTCAGTTAAAATATTTGATATCTTTCAATCGTAGGTAATATTTACAAGATATTATTATTGACTAGTTTTAAACAAGGGTGTAAATGTTGGTCAACCCGGTTTTCAGTTTCCGTGAGCACCTCTTTACCTTGTCGAGGTTGCGGGAATCGATTGATACCCTTTTCTGTGAGGGTGAAAACCCGCCTCTATTCTAAGTAAAATATAATTAATTTGAATAAGTAAAACCGGATCAGTAAACAAACCTCAAAGCAAAAGGCCTATTCAATAAAAATCAAAAATGTGCCGAAACGAAAATCTGTCTAAACGGAAACAACCGGATCAATCAACCAAATCGAACTATTAATTTGCCATAATGGAGCAGTAAATTAAAATAAGATCTATTTTAATTTACACCTTTATCTTATGTAAAGATGTTATTGGTGTTTCCTAGCCGATGGAGATCTATTTTTTATTTTTTTTATCGTCAATAGGCTTGCGCTTGACCACTATCTCACCTGATGGTAAACGTTGATGTGGTCGACGGTGAAGCACGCTTGCCTAGAAAAAACCTATTCACTCTTGACTTAAAGACCCCAAGATTGTAGCTATCGGGAAACACTGACTCCGGCAGGGAATTCCACTCCTTAGCTGTACGCATAATGAAAGTGTCGCCAAAACGTTTTGTGCGTATGGGTGGGATATCCACCATGTACCGATGACGCATCGCCGTACGTCTGGTAGTCCGATGATGGAACCGGCTGGGCTGAATCAGATCATGCAATTCAATCGCACACTCCCCGAAATGCAACCGATAAAAAACCGACAAGCTGGCAACTCGGCGACGATGTTCAAGGTTTTGGAGCTTTGATTTGACCAGTTCCTCATTGCCGATGAGTCTCTTCATTCTAATCTGTAATTTCGCCCCAATTTAATCTGTAATGCTTAAGCCCGTGAAAAAAAGCGTTTCTTTATATTTTTTATTTATAAATTATCTCACGGATAGGAAAGCAGTCCAGGAACTGTACTTTGTGTCCAGTTGATGGTGATAGGTTAGGTAGGATACATGAACTCAAACATAACTCATGAAATGTAGGTGTATTATTTATTTATTTATTATATACTTTATTGCGCGCACATTAGAACTCTTTCGGGTAGGTTAAGTTCAGCTGCATATGCAGTAAAGAAAATAAGGCAGTTAACCGATGTAGCCACAGCTAGGTTAGTATATTATGCTTATTTCCACAGTATTATGTCTTATGGCATTCTGCTGTGGGGATCAGCAGCAGATGTTGACTCAATTTTCATCTTACAAAAGAGGGCAATCCGCGCGATCTATAAAATGGGTCCTCGCGAGTCCCTTAGAGAAAAATTAAAAGAAATCGATATACTGACTCTACCTTCACTCTATATTTTGGAATGTATTTTGTATGTCCGCAAAAATCGAGGGCTTTTTTAAAACTAGAAGCGACTTACATAATTTAAATACACGCAGTAAGCACGAAATTGTAATACCCAAATTCAGATTAACAAAAACTAGCAAGTCTTTTTATATAAACAGTATACGCTTTTATAACAAGTTGCCAAAGTCAGTTATAGAACTGACCGATGGAAAGTTCAAAAACTACATCAAACGTGTCCTTGTTAAAAAAGCATATTATAAAATCAAGGACTACATTGAAGATAAAAATTTTGGCTTTAGCTCCTTCTGCGCATGCGGCTTCCCTGGTAACTCATAAACGGCACAAATATGTGGTTGTCTCTAACTATTCTCAATCTCATTAATTCTTTGTTTTTTTTTCCTTCTTTTGATTATTCTTTTTACAATGGTTTTCAATCATCTTCATAGCCCTTTGCTAAGAATAGTTACAGCACTGATAACAATATTTGTGCCACATGTTAGATTTAGTATTTTTTTTTTATTTTACTTTTGTATAGATTCCTTTACCGATTATTTTGTAAATGTGTGAACATTGTAGGCCTTCTAGATGCTTGTTAACTTTTTAACTCGTTTTATTTTCTTTTGTTTAAATAATATGTAATCTTTTTTTTTTTTTGTTTTCTTACGACTTATTGTCGGACCCACGTTGTCCCCACATATCACCAAAACCAACCAACCATGGAGTTTCTTGCCGGTTCTTCTCCATAGGAAACGACCAACCCGAACCGTGCACATTGTCGACGTTTTATAAGTGCCCATGTAGGCCTATATGAAAAAAAAAAAAAAAAAAAAAAAAAAAATTGTACACCACAAAAGCATACAGGAAAAACATTTACAAAAACAAGTGTACAATGGGCGGTCTTATCGCACAGGGCAATCTCTTACAGACAACCTTTTAACTAAACCTACACCTCCAGGCGTATTTTTTTTTTCTATTCTATTCTATTCTATTCTATGATGTGTCACACACATCACATCATAAGCCTTCTTTGAATGTTCTCACTGCTGGGACACAGGCCTCCTCTCATAGAGGGAGTGGGCTATAATCCAGCACGCGGGCCCAGTGTGGATTGGTAGATGTTACATGTCTTTAAATTTTTTGGTTCTAGGACATGTCGGTTTCCTCACGATGTTTTCCTTCACCGTTTCCTTTCATGGTGTGTATTGTTAAAAAAAAATATATTAAACATTCGAAATATCTTTCTTTTACACAAGTAAAATTTCAAAAACTCCCGAATATTTTTATTACATGCTACATAATTTATTTAGTAAATTACGATATCTTGGGAAAACACCCCGATTAATAAAGTAAAACGCGCATAACTTTAGAACAGCTGAACCGATTTTCATCCAACTAAGAACACTCTCGATAAAGTCACCTTTCAAACAACAAAAACAAAACAAAATCAAAATTGGTTCATCCGTTTAGGAGCTTTGATGCCACAGACAGATACACAATTACACACGTCAAACTTATTACACCCCTCTTTTTCCGTTGGTTATTAAAAATAAGACACTGATTGTCCGTGCAATTATGCGCGCTCAAGCTAATACCACTGAGATCTAATCTCAAAAAGCTATCAACAAAAGTAGGCCATTGTATCATTACAGTGGAATTCGGGCCAGTAAATGGTTAAAATTAATTTACCGGGCAGACCTTCGTCCGACATCTAATGAAGCTCTAACTCAGTTGGATGAAACTAATTGCTAATCAATACCCTTTTCAACGGAACCACAGTAGGCAGACGTAATGGAATAAGATAAACAGAATATTTTGATCTATTAGCAGTGGTTGTAGTTACTTCGTTTTTGAATAATTTTCTGAGAATTATGTTACAAGTGAATATTATTGCTGGTACGAAACATACATTAATATTAAACTGTTTTATCTTAAAAATCTAACACATCGGATTTGCCGGTTTAGTGATCAGCGTGTCCTGTGACACATAGGCCTCTTCCAGCTGTTTCGACTCTTCTCTATTATTTCCCTTTCTTGACCAGATTGTCCCTCCAGTAACCTTTATATCATCTGTCCATCTTTTAGCTTGTCTGCCTCTCTTCCTTTGGCCATCACGTGGTTGCCATTCCGTTATAATTTTAGTCCATTTTATCCTGCTGTCCTTTGTTATGTGTCCTTTCCGTCGCCATTTCAACTGTTTTATTTTCTTCAGTATGTCTTCCACCTTTGTTGTAGATCTAATATCTTCTGTTCTTTTTCGGTCTTTTAGCGTCACGCCTAACATACTCCTTTCAATACCTTACAAGTGATTATGAACATGTTAATACCAGCACGTTAATGTCACACTGTAAGTAAAAGGTCCTATCTCACACAGAGAACGCACGAGAATGAATCATCACGCAGGCTTAAGATGGTTTGATGATTTCAAACTGATATTATCTACTAGCCATTGCTATAAATCCGTAAAACTAAAAAATAATTAAGGGATTTTATTTTTTTATGTGGCACCCCAACCCCTCCTTTCTTTACCAAAATAAAAGTAGCTTATATGACTCCTCATAAAATCAACTATCTACCAGTAAAAGTCTTGCCCAAATCGGTCCAGCCGTTTCGTAGATTACCCGAAACAAACAGAAGCCAGACAGGCAAAAATATAATGTGTGTTAGTGTCTACATTACGGTACATAAAACGTTGTTGTTTTGACACTACATACAGACACTTCAATTTTATTTATTTGTATAGTAGATTTAGGTCACGGTTTCCTCACGATGTTTACCTTCACCGATGACAGACGTTTGTCTTAGAAAGTAGATTATATGAATTGAAAAAGTTACATTAGTAATTGCCCGGAGTTGAAGCCACGACCTCTCAAGCACGAGAGGCGAGGTCTTACCCTCTGGGCCACCATGATATTTACGACGATTAGGTATTATGAGGGGCGTGAGTGTGTGAGGTAAATGATAAGCAGATAGAACTTTAAAATTATATAATTTTTAGCAATATGTGTTGCCTCCGACGGCTTTTAAAGTGGTGACACAAAATCCAAAAACAACAATAACTACAAATATTGAACTGCGTTCTAAATATGATTAACCTTTCAAAATCAAATATCAGTTGCCAGCTTTAAAGAGGTAAGGAAGTCGCCCTCCTTACAATACCTACTTAGATGTCCCGGTGATGGCGGATATCCGTCCTATCGGACTATGAGTGTAAATGAACAGAGAGTACACCTGTGTTAGCGTACATATTTATGCACTATAAATTATCTTATACGGATACGCTATTCTCCGTCGAGATTGACCACCGTGACCAAAATTTGATCGAAAAGATTAAAAATCAAAAAATCAATAATTTTTATTTCACATAGACCTACATGGGCACTTATAAAACGTCGACAATGTGCACGGTTCGGGTTGGTCGATTCCTATGGAGAAGATACGGCAAGAAACTCCATGGTTACTCTTTTAAAAAATTGTTTGGTTTTACAATATTTCCATGTTACAGCAGTACTTAGATGGGGGGACAACGCAGGCCCGATAATAAGTCATAAGAAACTTAAACAAGAAGTGATTATATAATAAATAAACAAAAGATTAAAAAAAAGTAAAACGAGATAAAATGTTAACAATCTAGAAGGCCTACAATGTTCACACATTTACAAACCAATCGGTAAAATAATCTATACAAAGTATAACAAGACTAAATTTAACATGTGGCACAAATGTTGTTATCAGTGCTGTAACTATTCTTAGCAAAGGGCTATAAAGATAATTGAAAACCATTGTAAAAAGTCTTATTAAATGAAGAAAAATTAGATTGAGAATAGTTAGAGACATCCACATATTTGTGCAGTTTATGAGTTACCAGGGAAGCCGCATGTGCAGAAGGAGCTAAAACCAAATATTTTTATCTTCAACGTAGTCCTTGATTTTATAATATGCTTTTTTAATAAGGACACGTTTGATGTGATTTTTGAACTTTCCGTCGGTCAGTTCTATAACTGACTTTGGCAACTTGTTATAAAAGCGTATACTGATTAAATTATAAATACTAGTTGTTAAATGTCCAGTATGTATAAAACCAAACGTAACATTTTGCGATACGTCGCTCGATAGAATCCTATGATTATGAAACGAAATCTAAATAAAAAAGACTAACAACCATCTAACATTTTATTGAACATTTAATTCTATAAAAACAAATCAAAATGCCACAAAAATATCATCTAAACGACTTTCTAATTCCATAATCGTTGGCGGCCACGCGTATAAATGTGTCCAGAGATAGGCGCCCATCTATCAAGTAAGGACAATAAAAAGCGGCCTAAAAGTTCGTATTCCGAATATCAAACGTTTACTGGGACCAGTTGACGTTCCAAATCACCTTTTTTCGGGATAATGCTAAGAATTATAGGTGTATTTATCGTTCGATTATGTTAAAGTCAACAGCACAGCTCTCTGTAGTATCGCTTTTGTGGCTTTTACGGCTTCGACGAGTGAATCGCCCTTGTAGAATAAAATATTGCGGGTAGGTACATACGAGTAATTTGAATTCTTGAGACGTTTTCTCAGTTTTCTATTTTAGTGTTTTGTTGCAGTACAAATATTCTGGCAATTTTATCAGCAACACTATATGCTACACTACGTTCTTTCTATTTAGTCCAACAAGAATAAAATAATTTTGCCTAAGTCTGAATACGGAAACTAACTTTAGAAAAAAACTTGGTCTTTTGAGTTGAAGAAGTAGTATCAAACTCAATATTAGTTGTTCCTGATCTTAATGTATTTTCTTGATTTAGGAAAGTGATAGATTATACCTAGTATTAACGTGACCCATTTCATATTTAACTTCGTACAGACCCTAGAAATTAAATGCTAAACTCTACACATCAAACCTAAGATAAATTACCTACTCCAAAATGTCTAAAACAACTGTAGATTACTCGTGCCAACCACGCACTAAGCCAACCGAGCCCCTTCCCCTTAACCTTCACTGAATTAATTCCTTCCTAATTTCACGAGCTCATCAAAAATACTAAGCAGTCACACCAGTCATTAATTATTTAACAAACTCTTCAGCAAAGTGAGTAAAGTATAATTTTAATTGAAGGCAGGTTTCAACTTTCCCCTCTAAAAACATCTTTTGCAAAAGTTGAGTAGTTTAATTAAAATTTAAAGGTCAATTCGAGTTCGATCTAGCACTCGTTCTATCGAAGTTTTTAACGTATTCGAATGTTGAGGAATCTGATCAAAACTATTATTTTATTTTTGAGTTTTCTTTTAATATAATTTTGAAAAATAATTAGGTTCTATATTTATGAATTAACTTCTCTCTCGTTGAGATCTACCGGTGATCTTACCGGGATATAAAGAACCTACGTGACTAAGCGATATTGTACCTTTCTATCATTGAATCATTTTCATAATTGAATCAGAATTTCCAGACAGGACCTTTTACAATCATAATTAGTGAGTGAGTGGCTCTGTCAGCTGTAGACCTCACGAGTCTGTCTTTTTGTTTTTGTGGATTTATAATCAGTTACTGTATTAACTGCCTCTCTGTTTAAATATAATATTAATATGAAAAGTATTAAACATCCAATTAACCTAGCACTTGTTGCCATGGTTTTGTCTGGTGTTGACGGCATCATTAATATTGATACGAACGTAATGGAAATGGGAAGAAGGCATTCATATTTTATTAAAATACCTACCTATATTGTTGCATATTATTTATCGGCGCCTGTTTACACCTGTGAATGGGTTGCAAGGATTTATGAATCAGATTGCCGCTTGCTGGAAAGAGTATACTGTTGCCTATTTTATTTGTATTCGGTATTTTTTGTATAACCAACCAACCTATTTATCTATCGTTAAATCTATTGTTAAATTGAAAAAAGTCGTTTTAGTTTTTTTTTTGTGGAAACAGTTTTTGGGAATTTTTAAAAATGGCAGAGCCACTAAATCAACCAGGATCGAGAAAAAATCCATATTATTATCGAACCTGTTTACTAAATTTCACGATAATCGGTTGAGAAATGCGACCTGTAGAGTAGAACAGCCGGACATCCAAACATCCAGACATACGAAAGCATTTGTCCAAGCTGAAACAGAGATACTTCGCGCTCGCTCGGTCAATAAACAATCAAACAATGTGACCTCCACTCGCTCTATCCTTTTTTTGGCACTTAAAAGAGGTAGACTAGATTGATGTGCTTAAACAATGGCTTTTTCTATACAGAAGCCGTCTACTGTCCGGATTGATATGCTCAAATAAAAGCTTTTTTTACTAAAGAACCTTCTACATCTGACTGATGTGCTAATACAAGAGCATCTTCTAAAGAGGAAGGCAATACCAACAACAGTCGCTATTACCACCGAGCTGGACAAGTGGATTAATGACCGCATCCACAGTCACAATTGACTAATGAATTCTCTATTGAATCCTAACGAAGCGCGTGTCATTTATTTATTGAGTGTCATTGAGTTTACATAAATCAAAGTTTCATCAATGTTTTTACTAAGGCATAAAATAATAAAATAAATGTGAACCAGTATGGGTATACCAGTACATTTATTTTATTATAGCCATTGTAGACCTACTGATCACGATTTTCAGGCTTCGCTCTTAGGGCTATATGTCAAGAAACATGCATTTTACCAGAAAAAAGTACATAATCATACGGCATTCAATAATAGTGTAACTTTCTATCTGAGGAAGAATTTACAAACGCTTTTACTACTTTTCAGATTAATATTTGGATTTATGGTGAGGCCAAACGAGCGTTTATTTTGTGAGTCGCGTATTTTCAGTACCGCAATTTACGTTCAACTGAAATCCGGTTAGGCTGCCAGACGGACGGACGTAACTTCAGTTGCTATCCAACGTTTTTACGAGACTACTGACGCTTGCCTCGCTCCCCTCCCTCACCACGAGCGCAATTCGGCTGAAATAATAAGCGTGAGTCAGCAGATAACTCATTTTGCGTCACCCTGTGGTACAAACAGGAATTTAGTACGAAATTGATTAAACTGACTCATTTTGTGCAACTCACAGCTCAAAAAATTACACTGGTTGGGCTTCACCCAGATGACGACCTATTAGATGATAGAGAAGTAAAGATAGTTGAATGACATCCAATAAATTTGGCTGAAGGCAAGAGAATAATGAATTGATGGCTCATAACAGGCTTTTACAAGATCGTAAGAAAATATAAACATACTTGAACAATGACCACAGAATAGATTGATTTATACGTACTATAGACGAATGGTAAATCACACCGGTTACGACAGCCATGGGCCTGAAATTGGGCCTTTTATTTGGGCCACCTCATAAATTACAGCAAAACATGGGTCATGGCTCCGTGAAGGAATGTAACTCGACCTAAGGTAAAATAACGCCCAAGTTTTACAGAATATTTCTACCTAAAAATACCTTTGAAAAACTACCTTAACGCTGATAAATATATTGAAGGCTTAGCAAGTTTTGGGCTGAAACGCAGGCTCATTTATATAGGGTCGCTCGCGAAGCCCTGATGAATGAGACAATCAATCGCCTATGACTTTTATACGCATAGATTAATTAATAACAAGAACTTAATCGTACATCTTTATTAAAGGGATGTAAAGCCGATGAGTTTTTCGTTTTATTGAGATTAATTGTTCGACAGTTAGTTTATTAATATTTACTTTCTTTTGAAGAAGGTAGCACGCCTATACCAGGCGCGCTACCTTTTAACATAAATGGTGTTGATTGATTGGTCTGCATCTCTGCTCTGCACAGGTAAGGGTTTTTAGTTGCCCTTTTCTTGAGAGTATTATTCACATCATACGCATATTTTGGGTAAACATATTCGGATATTTTTTCGGTTGGAGCTACTGTCTTCAAATTTGCATAGTTGACAAAAAGAAAAAAAAATGTCCTACCCCATCGAATGGGATATCGTTGTTTAGAACTTGTTAATTAGATACATACAATATTTTTTTGTTTTAAAAATATTTGAAAACAAAGGAATGAGAAGCCACCAAAGTCAGCATTTTTTAAATTTTTTTTTTCCGCAGAATTTTTTTTTCAACAGACCTGTGAAGTGAAATGTGGTGTAGTTTATTATTACGTATATTTTACTAAAAAATACCAATATATTGATATCAGTTTCTTTCTTTAAAATGCCCTCATTTTTCAATTACAATCAACTTAATTTTGCGGTTTGGTACGGAACCCTAAATGTGTGAAGTCCGACACACACTTGGCCGGTTTTATTTTTCAACAGTCTTATAAAGGTATACCTATTTATACAGAGTGTATTTAAAATCGACGCGATAAATTATAGGTACTGGGTTCAGTGCATGATTTATCGTTCTTCCTAATTTTTGAAAAAAAAAAAATTTTTTTTAGTGTAATCATTTCAAAATCGTTATTCCTATCTAGCTTAATTAGATTTTTAATTATTAAAAAGTGCCGGCGGCATGGCCCATATAGGTACTAGCCGGCGGCTGTGACCTCTAATGTGAACTTAAGGAAATCAGCTGGTAGGTAACGCATTTTAGTTTTGTTTTCATTGCTTTTTGTGAAAAAGGGAAACAATGTTTTTTTTTAATTATGTCTTTAATTAACTGACATCCAACATGCTGAAGCTACATTTTGATTTTGAACCATAGGTAACTGAAATCGTTACGTTAACAAAATCTTATATGGAATGTTACGTCTCATATCTAAATTTTTATGATACCGTTACAAGCAAGAAATATCCAAAGGGTTCCATCCAAAACACACATTTAATATTCGACCTGCTTTACGCTTATTATCATATTTCTCATAAATAAGAAAATAGTTTCCTGCCGTATAACAAGTTCTCGACGTTCCTTTAAGCTTGGTCTTGATTCCCAAGTATTGGATCGTGATAAGATTTATGATAGAAATAATTAAGGGGCCTTTTGGATTAACGACTGAAGAAGAATTATTTTTGAATTCTATGACGAATAATTTCATGATAGGTAAAAAAGATAGATAAATATTTTAGTATTAGCGACTTTCTTGATGGCCCGATTTCTATTTACAAGCTTTTATGTAACTTGCAATGTATGTATGTATGTAAGTGTGTTCGGGTCAAATCTTGCAACTGAATTTTAAAGCAGTTATCCTCAACCAACTAGGATGAAATGTTGCATACATGTTTAGTTAGGATGACAATGCATGGTTAGCTAAGTGACGTCATCCTAAATTCAATATGGCGGACGGCCCAAGATAGCGGACTAGTTATTTTTGTGCACTGCCATGATATAGGTATCAAATATTTTTTAGTAAAATATGCGTATCTGCATACGTATGATCCAACGGTATAATGTGTTAGCAGCAGATAAACACACACACGCGGTGAAGGCTACGTAGACATATTGATGACGACACTGCCGGTTGCAATGATTATAACCGGGAGGTACGTTCATCAGAAGCCATCGGCTTCGATTCCGACTTCGATTTCTTCGCTTTCTCTTCGAAAGATATCTTCTTTAGCACTTTGGCCAATCTTTTATATAACACCGACTAGCTGACCCGGCAAACTTTGTTTTGCCATAAAAAGACCAAACATTTATCTACCCTACCCTACCCTACCCTACCCGACTCTACACTACCCTACCCTACCCTACCCTACCCTACCCTACCTACCCTACCCTACCCTACCCTTCCCTACCCTACCCTACCCTACCCTACCCTACCCTATCCTACCCAACGCTACACTACCCTACACTACCCTACCCTACACTACCCTACCCTACCCTAACCCCGAGCTATGGAGTGTACAGTGACTCAATGGCAGCATTGCAGACGCTTGCAAACCATGGCTCTCTCCATCCCCTGGCAGTTCGCGCGCGCGCTAACCTGGCTCACGCCCTGGGCCAGAGCAAAGTTGTCACCTTGTTCTGGATCAAGGCCCACGCGGGCCTGCCGGGCAATGAGCGAGCGGACGAGCTGGCTAAGGAGGCAGCATTGTCGTCACGGAGGAAGCCGGACTATGACCAGTGTCCGATCTCATTTATCAAGCGACAGATCCGTTTGGAATCGCTTGATGAATGGAATCGGAGATATGTGTCGGGCGAGACTGCTTCTGTGACGAAAATGTTTTTCCGGACGCAATAGTGGCTTTCCGTACTGTACAACAAGTGCGGCCAGAAGGCGTCCTCACGCAGGTTTTGACGGGGCACGGTGGGTTCTCTGAATACTTGAATCGCTTCAAGTGTAAGGAGAGCCCATTGTGCGTCTGCGATCCAGGCGTGGCAGAGACTGTCCAGCACATACTTGTAGAATGCCCGTTATTTATCAGGGAGCGCTACCAACTTGAATGTGAGCTGGACAGGAAAATAACGAGGGAGAATCTGTATGGGCTCATGGACAAAAATACTAGGGAGAAGTTTTTGGAGTACTGCACTAGAGTAGCCACTGCGGTTATACGTCGGAACAAAACCTGAAGCGCACCGTGCTTCATTAGTGTTTTGTATGATATTTAAATGTAAGCACGGAATGCAGCACAGGCACGTGTAACCGGCAGTACTTCATGTTAGTACCTAAGTTATAACTGTGTAAAATTTTCTGTGATATTATTTGTTATCTTATTATGATATTTGATTTTCTGTGATATATCGCTCACTGTATTATGTGATAAACAGCACTTTTGAACGACCTGAGATAAATGCCACCTTTTGCTCAATTTGTTATAATAGCACTTCTTTGCTCAATCTGTATAATTAGCACATTGTATTCTATTTTTAATGTGTTACTGTATTTCATATTTTTATAAGAAATAAATTTTTGCCCGTAGACTAGATTAATAAAAGTGGGAGTAGTCCTACCCACAGAATGCAAGATGATGTATGTAAGAAAGAATCAGTATGAAGAATGAAAGTACGAGAGGCATAAAAGATTGACGGGAATGGAAGTGTTTGCACTCAATAGGCGCCAATTTTGTTGGTGGGGATTAGAGTTAAGGAAAAAAAAAAAAAAAAAAAACATACCCGACCCTACACTACCCTACATTACCCTACCCTACACTTCCCTACCCTACACTACCATACCCTACCCAACCCTACCCTACCCTACCCTACCCTACCTATAAACCTCACGGAGCCCGAGACCTTTCCAACGAATGCAAAACCATGGAAATCGGTTCGTCCGTTCTCGAGTTATAGCGTCAGGGAGGAAAACCCGACTTATTTTTATATATTAGATTATATATTAGATAAGCGATTTTTACTAAGCGAAAAAGCAAGTACGTTCACATGAATGCAATGCGCCGCAATTCAACCGATTTTCTCTCAAATTTTTCTTGGAAAATACGTGATGATATCACCTTTTGAAAGAAATGAAGACATCCGCAAGAGAACCAAGATTAGTCACATAACCCAATAAATTGCCAAACGTAAGTGGCAGTCCGCAGGGCACATTCATTGCACACAGAACGGATGGCCTTTGGGTCCAAAAAGTTCTGGAGCGGCGACCGGGTACCGGAAGACGCAGTGTTGGAAGGCCACCCTTTAGGTGGAGCGACAACCTGGTCAATGCTGCGAGAGTCCGGTGGATGCGAAACGCACGGGACCAATCAGTGTGGCGACGCTTGGGAGAGGCCTATGTCCAGCTGTGGGCGTTTTCCGGCTGAAATGATGCTGATGAAGATGATCAAGTATTGACGCAATTTAAATTGCGTCGCCTCATCAGAGAGGTCTCTTAGAGGCACGTAAGCAATGACGAAAATGATGATGGTGCTTTTCAGGAAGATACAGTAATATTAATTAGGAAGACACAGTGCCTAGAAAACACACAAACACTAAAATAAATCATCGCAGACGTCAATGATAAGATCTTCGTCTCTTCCGAATAGCCTCTAGTTGGTGTCTAATTCGTTCAGAGCAAATGAAAAATATACCCGGTGAAAACTTTCGGTAGTGCCAGGTCAACGTCACCGTGTTCAACTAGATACAATTTTTAGATACAATAAAGCCAGACAGGTTCTAGAAAGTAACACTTCTCGACATTGGAACTCTTCTGTTTCTATGCAAACCCAGTATCTTGTTCTAAAATTTAGTTTATGTTGCAGTCACAATACCCATCTGCTGTAAATGGTCATTATAATTGTTGAGATTAAGAGACCATACTTTGTTATAATAGCTATGACCAAAGAATGGTCGATGGGGCCGAAAGTTCTGGAGTGGCAACCGAAAGATGATGCGTCGGAATGCCTCCGTCAAGGTGGAGCGGATCGGTCTTGTAACTGGCTGGCTAATGCCAAGTTACAAGACCGATCAGTTTGGCGACGACACTTGGGAGAGACGTATGTCTAGCAGTGGACGACTTTCGGCTGAAAAGATGATGAAGATGAAAGTAACAGTAAATATTGAAAATTTACGCAAAAGTTCGTGAGGATAGATGGATGGATGTTTTACTCTTTCACACAAAAAGTTCTGAACGGATATTGATAAAACTTTACAGTTCAGATTAAACGAGTAGTTCTGTACATCAGAATAACACATAGGCGGGCGTTAGCTAGTCTACAATAATTCTGAAAGCAAAAGTATGTCACCCGGGCCATACCTATTAGCTGTATACGAGAAAACTATCGACTTTAATTTGATCAAAAGTCTTGAGAGACAAGCACCCAGTACACTCGAATAAAAAGTTTTGTTTACAGACAACACACGGGTAATTAGTAATTTTGTTGCCTGTAGTACCTGTACTTGAGCAAAGCTTTACACGCAGAAAGTGCCATAGTTCGAGCTAGTTCAATAAAGTTGCTTGTTATTTCTTACGATTAACACTAACTGTGACTGACCCAGGCGCCCCCAAGCGAGGCAATCATAGTAATTGATTTACCTTCTTAATGGCAACTGAATGTTGTTTGATTAGCAAACTTCAAGTGTGTTTGGCAACTTGGGCCAATGAGACTCCGATCGATGCCCGTGAAATTAGCGATTGAATTAATGTAGCGATTGAAGTGAAATTAGCGATTAATGTTGACTTTTGATGTTTGACACCGATTAGTGTAGATAATTATTTCGAAGTACTGTTCACGGACGATTGGGTACTTCGATGTTTGCAGACGCTGGTCGAAATATATTTCAATAGGGGTAAGTACAATTTCCACCAAACGGCCCGCATCGCATCGGATCAGAAAGGATACGAATGGATACGGCGACAGTTGATCGCATCCGGCAGGATATTGACGCATACGAACGGCTCCGTATGGCTTCCATCGCTTGCGTACGTATCCGTAATTGAGCCAGTATGTTCAATTCTGGTAGTGGTATGATTTTGCACCAAACAAATCAGTTTTATTTTAAATCCATGATTGCAAGAATTACGACAAATGACAGTGTACTCTCAAGATTGAGTAGTACCGCCTCCCTCCGCCTGCAGCCGAAAGGATACGACGGCATTCAAACGTAGCCTACCATGCGTCGCAGCATGCTTTCGGCTCCGAACGCGTGTAGTGGAAGATGACCGCGATTAAGCTGCCGTGCACGGCTTGATAATAAAGATTTTAAATACTGTGTACACGATTTAATTTCGTTTTAAAGATTGTAATGTCCGTACCGATTCGATGTGATGCGTGCAGTTTGGTGGCAATTGTACTTA
Source organism: Orthosia gothica (assembly GCA_949775005.1). Taxonomy (NCBI): domain Eukaryota; kingdom Metazoa; phylum Arthropoda; class Insecta; order Lepidoptera; family Noctuidae; genus Orthosia; species Orthosia gothica. Next base: position 13,138,422 of record OX459056.1, read on the forward strand.
AAATAAAATCATGAGCGTATGAAGTATTATATTATTATTGTACATAGTATGAAGGATTAGGCAGAAAAAGTTTTAAATAAAAAAGAAATGCCCGACTGCTTAAGAAGCGAACTCAAAAGTCGTAAACAAGAAGAAAGTCATGCTGTGCAGTCGGAGGATACATCTGATTTGGTTAGCCAGCACGCGAATTTTCGTTAAGTAAATATTTAACAACAAAATAAACCAAATGAAAGTCATCTATATTTAGAGATTACGTCACAGACAAACATCAACGTTATGTAAACTGAAATTCTTGTAAATATTTACTAAGATGTTATCAAATCGAATGCGTGTTTTGTGGGTGACCTAGTAAACCTCTACCGTTTGTCTCTTTTGATATTTTTATCTTAGACTTCTTTGGCCTTTTAATTCTATTTGAGAGATAATTTTGTGTTTTCAGAGCATTGCCAGTGCTCGATAGAACTGTAGGATTTGTCCAACAATGGGACAATATTGGCTAATAATAGGTATTGCTCCAGAAAGCAGAATGTACTCCCGCACTCCAGCGTGTATTGTTAGAAGATCCTCTCTCAGGAGCCCTGACCGTTAGCTTGGACCCTGTGCCCTATATCAGTAAGCTAAAATTTTAACCCACTTCAAAAAAAGAAGGATGTTCTCAATTCGACGGAATCTTTTTTTTATGAATTATACCCGATTACGCAAAGATGCCTAGACCGATTTGGAAAATTCTCCTTTTGTTTGAAAGGGTATGATTTCCAGGTGGTCCCATGGTCAGGATCTGATCATGGGATCCTGGAGAAACCGAGAGAACACCTCAAATATTATAGACATACATATAGTGATTTTGGTATTCTCATCAACAATGCAATCATTTGCATTCCGAGTATCACTTGGTAAAGTGGAACTGATGAGGAAGACCAGAGATAGCCACTGGAACTCCTTAATGCTAAGTATGTCACGGGTATAAGATATCTGGCATAGTTAACCGACTATGATGACGCAAATACTTATAAATAAATGGTACTTAAGAAAATCATCTGATGATGAAGCCGGAAGGTAGGCACCGGAACGCCGAAATAAAACAATGTATCCTAGTTGTGTTAACGCTTATTGAAAACGTCATGAGATTTACTTTGGCTATTAATGATTTTTTAACAAAACTAAAAAGAGATAATAAAAAACTTTTTAACAAAAAAATCAAACCGAGTTACAAAACAAAACAGTACAAAGCGAAAAATTACTTTCTTTTCCAAAGTCAGTGTCAAAAACCGGCAAACAATGGGTACCAAAGACACCGACTTCGGAAAAGAAAGTTATTTTTCGCTTTTTAGTGTTTCGTTTTGGAGGTCGGTTTGATTTTTTTGTTATTTTTGTATCTAATAATTTCTAGTGTTTACCAAATTTAACTCTCGTGTTTAACTCTTTCAGAGCGAGAATGACAAAAAAACTGCTACCTACTGTATAAAAACTTGTACCAAAAACGTAACATAACCTACTTTTATTTATTTTTCATAAAACAGCGCTTTCATACCACACTTCCGCATCAAAAGATTAGTATCAGTTAAGCCAAAATTTGCCCTTAACTTAATAGACTGTCATTATCCTCGTCAAGTGAAAAGAATTTTATTCAAATTACCCCAACACCCTAAAATTTGGTTTTAACTTAATTGTAAAACAAACTTTTTGTTTAATGTAAATTTCTTACCCTCTTTCTGAAGGGTTACGTAAGACAAGAAGTTGAAAGCGCTGGCAACACTTTGTGCCTGTACTTGTTTCTGTGCAGTATTTTAATTTGTTTCGAAGCGTATGGGGTATGTTTATACAGCTATACCTACAGGGTGAAATAGAAATGTGCGAACATATTTTAAAAACTGCTTTTACCCATGTATAAACAACTTTTTCCAAGACTGTCGTAGGCAACTTCCAAAAAAGAATAAGTGCGGTCGGAGGATACCTTCACGAGCTGACTAACCAAAACCAGATGTATCTTCCACTGCATAGCATGATTTTCTTCTTGTTTACTTAGCTTCATAAGTAGTCGGGTTTTTTGATTTTTTTGAATAAATATTTTTTATTTTTAAACTTTTTAGTTATCAATTAGTAATCACCTTTTATTTTGATATACTACACGACATTGATGGAAAAAAATGAGCCACCCACAATATGGCGACCAAAAGCAGCCATAATTATTTTTTTCGATTTTATTGTAACCAATGACACTTGCAAGATAAAGACGAATCGATTGACGTAAGAATCATCAAAATCGACCTACGCGTTTGGTCTCTAGAACGCCACATAGGAACAAACATACATACATACATAGACTGATAAACACATTACACTCCTTTGCTTCACGTAGTCGGGTTAAGAAAAATTATTTTTCATACAAAGTTCGTTAGCTGACCAAAATTTGTATGGAGTAACGTTTTTTTTTTGAGAATTTCATATCACTTCCTGGCAAAAATGTGTAAAATATGATCGCAACTTACCATTACATCCTGTAGATATAAGTTTAAGTAAACCACCATTTATACCACTATACCAATTTTTCAATTAATTGTGTTATTTTCTGACCTAAAAATTGGGCCCACTAGGCTGCTCAAAGAAAACAATGTATCTATTTTAATAAAACCAGAATGAACTATCAGCTCAGTTAAATAACACATTTTTCGTAAATTACAAACCCTATTTAACCTTTCTACAGGTGTACGTAAAAAGATCATTAACTTTTAAACAATGCAAATAATAGATCAACAGCACAAACAAAAATACACTACACCTATTTAACTAAGGAAGTATAAAAACTCCTTATCTATTAATTCAACATCGTGGGCTATTATCATAATATGGGATGTACCTACTGTTATGTACTTATTGATAACATGTTTATATACTAGCAACAATAGTATCACAAAAAGGTTGACTGACATTTTAAACTTAGTGACATTGAATTATGTAATTTTAGATAAGGTACACTACCGGTCACTAGAACTAACACACTATTTCAATAAACTAAGGCCCAGTTTTTTTATTTGTAGTTAACTAAACCAATGGTTAAATATGCTAACCATTGGTTAAGTTAATGCTATGTTTCATTCATTGAAATAAATGCCAAATAAAATTTAATAGCTTAGTTTTATATGTGCCGACATAGAAATGATTGTAAAACTGAACATAAATTATTGATAATTTTATTACATTTTGTAGTAAGATGAAGGCTTGCAAATACAAACCTATTAAATTTATACTAGGTACTAAAGTGTACGTTAGCGTAAATTGTAAACTTTGAATGTTAGGATAATTTGCGGTGAACGTTCCTAAAATGTTGGTGTTCAGGGTACGTTGGAGGTATTTAAGACGCTCTGAGAACTCAGTCACAAGAATGACGGTAAACATTACTGGAAACCGCAACACAAGTAAATTCTCCATAAATTTTTAAGGGACCATGTTAAATCGTGTTTTCATTACCGAGAAATTTACACGTGTTTTCAGTAGTCACATATTTGGATAAAAAATGAATTGTAAATCAGATTCATGAATAAATAATAAGGCGTAAAACTACATCTTATATCAAAGAGACACCATTTTTCACTAAACCAGAAATAAACATTTTGAATGCGTGCACCTACCAAACTACCTAATTGCCTTTTATATGATCAATTTTATGCTCAATTTTCTGCCAACTATTAAAACATTTGAAATAACATAAAACTTCATAAAATTGCACGTCAGTTTATAAGATAAACTGTCAGGGCTGCAAGGACGAAAAAAATCACAAAACAAGTTAAAACTTTCCCCGATTTTCTTTTTCTTTTATGCTTTTTAAACTACTTAATTTATCTAATAGAAGACACACTTCGATCAACAATCTGTCGAACACGTAATTATGACAAGATTCTTGCGAAAATACCCTGATTATAACAGTAAAAGGCCCATATCTTGAGAACGGCTGAACAGATTTTCACCAATATATATAGACGGATTGGTTAGGTTCTTCGTGTTAGATTACTTTAGACCCCAATTTTTTATTTTCTAAATTGCTGTACTTATTAAATTTTATGAATTTTTAGTATTTTATTCGAATGTTTCTTTATTTGTATTCGCATATAGGTTGGCGGGAAATTAATATAAAACGGTAAATTTCATGTTTTGAGTATGCTCAATTTTAAATTTTTTTGGAGTTTTTATTACTACCCATTTCCAAGTTTGTATTTCTAGGGGCAATTTTTATTGATATTTAGATTTTCAGACTTACAACGCAATCATTTTTGAATGCAATAATTTTGGTCACCCCTGATTTACTTTCCACTATAAATGCACCGTTATCAGATAACAACTTCAGTGTTTGATGAAAATGTTTTACAGTAATATCCGGTAGCGTTCTGATATTCCGTCTAGTTACCTGAAGATTGGCCTTAGTTACTAAGAACCATGGCAATAGAGAATGAGAGTGCTAGTGGTAAAAAAGGGAATGCATGTATGCAATGGTTGGTGGCTATGCTAGGTAAGTTGGTACTCTTCATTTTGATTCTATGCATCTTAACTGTGCGCTGACAATCGATTTTTACTGAGCGAAATTGCATGTTACCTACGTTCACGAGAACGCAATGCGATGTATTTCGACCGATTTGCACGTAATATTTTATTTGAAAATACGTGTGCGCCTATATCACACCGTCAGGAAGCTCCGTTAATATACCTATCATTACCTACTTTATAATATTTATTACATAATGCTGTGCTGGCTTTCAACACTGCCTTTGGATAAGCTAAATGCATTTCTACGTATCTCCTATTCATGTTTTAGGCACTTGTCCCACCGCCAACGATCAGCGACTAGCGAGTAAAACTAGAAACTAAATACAAGTTGGCGAGCAGTGAGTAGCAGTGTTCTTGTGCGACGGACGATTACTCGCACCACTCGCTCCGGGCGGCCGCACTGTTGGTAGTAATTACTTCTGGTTGGCTTTCGGCTTGATTTCTGACTGACCACCAAGCGAGCATCGCTGAGCGATTATAACATTGATAGCTCTTGTCGCTGCTACAAACTTCTGGTGAGAAAGTACTCTTCGGCAATGTAAACACGCAGCAATCAACTATTACTATATGTGTCTCTTTTATAGACACCGGCTCTTATATCTTTTGTATGTTTCTTCATCGAGAAAATATAGGAGATAGTCAATCGCTTACTCGTCGGCGGTGGGACAAGTGCCTTAGATATCAGTGCGTTCAATCAAAAGCATTAAAGCTGATAATGGATTCGAACTCAGGCATTTCGAACGGCCTGACTGACGTTAGTCACTTATGCTCTATTTGCTTCAAACACTGTTATAAAATTAGTCCCCTTTCAGCCGAATGCACGGCCATTTCAAAAATCGCTTGGGCAAACAAAGGAAATTTCATTATTGCCATAATTAGCAAGCTTGGCAGTTAGTAAGTTGCATTGTGTTTGTCATATGAGTATGACTAACTAATGCACAGTAGGCAGTTCCTCTGTTCCTGGTATACAAAAGCAGATGAGTCCACTGATCTAAAAAGATCTGGCTGAAGTTTTAATTAAGGCCTTTTTTTTGGAGCAGTATGCAATAAGCCTTTGTGCTACTCGTTCAATTCCTCTATTACAACAAAAAATGTATGGTCTTCAGAAAGCTGTTATGCTTGTAAACGAAAACAAGCTCAAAGGAGCAATGTTATTTTTTAATTGGCACAAATTTCTTTTTCGTGAAAAGAAGCATAGCACACTCGTTAAAATGCTGTAACTTCTGCAAATATTAGCTGAACAAACTACGAATACATCATGTTTATAAAGGCTCCAGCAAAAAGGTTATAATGCAACTCCGCTGTGACGACAATTTTTCATTAAAATGTTGTCTTGCCATAAGTGTTGCAAAGTTTCCCACGCTTGTCTGTGGAAGTCTTTAAAACTCATCGTGTGTATATTTTTTAACCGCCGCCGAAAAAAGAGGGGTGTTATAAGTTTCACGTGTGTGGCTGTGTATCTGTGTAGCTGTGTATCTGTGTAGCTGTGTATCTGTGTATATGTATATCTGTGTATCTTTGTATCTATCTGTGGCATCATAGCGCCTAAACGGATGAACCGATATTTATTTAGTTTTTTTTTTTGGTGATTTTGTCGAGAGTGTTTTTGGCTATGTTTGAATAAAATCGGTTCAGCTTTTCAAAAGTTATGGACATTCTACTGTTTGAATCGGGGTGTTTTCACAATATAAAAGTGTCGGGGGTCTCTAAATTTTGAAATTTTATTTGTTTTACACAAAATACATATCATTGTACCACTTTATATTCAACGGACAAAATACTGCTATATAAATTTAAAGCCCCTGGGAATTCATCCCAAATGTCACCCGAAAAAATGAAAACTCAAAACAAGGCAACGGCTATCAGGAAATAACCGGACTGTTTCATTTGCAGCGAATACCACACTCCTCACATACGGATTTCAAGCGGGCTGGGTGTCACCGATGACAAAAGTTTTACAATCAGTGGAGTCCCCAGCCGGGTACCCGTTGTCGGACCATGAAATATCGTGGATCGCCAGTGCCCTTTGTATATCGGCCATGTTTGGAGTCTCTCTATTTGCTTATATCGTAGACAGATTTGGAAGGAAGGCGGCAGTATTGATTATGGCTGCACTGCAAGCGGTAAGGGTATTTTCATTATTTGTGTTAAGTGTTTTGTTTCCTTTTTTACATTTGTTGTATGTTTTTTTTATAATGCAGTGGGCTTAGTGCGAGTTGTTAGTCGTGCTCCATCGCGTTAACGTAAAAGTCAATTCGTAGAGACAGTAATGAAAAACCTCTTTTTTGGGGTACCGTTCCTCAAAAGGGCCCGTATAGAATCACTTCGTTGTCTGTCTGTCTGGCTGTCTGTCTGTCCGTATGTCAAGACCTTTTCTCTGGAAAGCCGGCGATATCAAGTTGAAATATTTTGATATACTCATGCATGCATGCATTGCAGCTGTGAAAAAAACAAACTTTTAAATCAACGCAAATCATCAAAAGATAGCCATTTATGTCACATGAGGAATCGTGAGGGAATCAAAATCTAAAAGGACCCGTTGACCTAGAATCATGCAATTTGGCAAGAAGCCAAATGAAGAAGTAAAGTAAAAATCAGAAAAACAGCAATTTTAAATTAAAAAAAAAGTATAAACTTATTTCCAAGTGATGAACTGACCGCGACCTATATTGTTGTATTGTGACAACAGTTTACAAACAGAAAAGTTAATTTGGTCCTTTTGTTAGAGCAATGTTTGGTGCTTTCATTGTTTATGAACGCCAGTAATGTTACCTAATTATTTTGGTAATTGTAGCTATTTATAACGATTTACGTATCCCTCGGTGCACGAGTCCGAATCGCACTCGGCTGGTATTTTTCTATAATTGACGGCTATTTGTCAACGTCATCTATGTTAAAGCGATCAAGTAGGTACGTTAAATAACTCGCACTGAGGTTTCTTTTGAGTTCAGTACCTACCAGTTAAAATGGGTTGTCCCCACAGACATAAATCTAACTAGATAACGCAAACCAAGCGTGCCACTTTTTCACACACAATTTAATAACAAATTTACTTACCAATCAAAGAAAACATTTCCAATGCCTCAGCCAACTTTTCATATACTGTCTTTACAGCTCAATATGGCATACTTAGGCATTTTTCTAGATTTCAGTGGATTTCCGGTGCCGATAATACTAAATGAAAAGCTCAAAGTACGATAATTGATCATAATTTTACTCCGTTTTTGACACGCGAAGTACATACAATCGCGTCATCTATTTAGATGTATATCTGTGGCTGCCCCATTTTACCCGGTAGTTTCTGACTGTACGTAGAAAAGCAAGGGTGAATTGATATAAAAAAAATATTGGGATTTTTATTGAACCCAGTTTTATTAATTCGTTACAAAGAATCAACTTTTGAGTCCTTAAAAAATACAAACAATATTTCAATAAGGGGCAAAACCCTATAAATATAAATATAAATCACACTATAATATTATAAAGGCGAAAGTTTTAGAGTATTGTGTGTGTTTGTATGTTTGTTACTTCTTCACGCTCAAACGGCTGGACGGATCTGAATGCAATTTCGCACAGAGATAGATTATAGTCAGAAATAGCACATAGAATTAATTTTATCTCGGTAATATGTTCCGTCGGGATAGTTTTCGACTTTTACGCATGCGAAGCCGCTGGCAGAAGCTAGTCTTACATATGGAACACTGGTGCCAGCTAGATTCGAAGCCGACCCAACAAAGTTGAGAAAACTCAAAAAGATAATTTATATATTAAGTTATTAAAGAACTTAACAAGAATTTATACTACTCTCAGACTACCTACACTTGAGCAAAAAAATAAAAATAAACTTTTAATGAGGGTTAAAAGAGTCAATTTACCTTGACCTAAGTTTGGCCTGTCTAGCATGTTAGATTACCAAAACCTTTCCAACTTTGCCGTAGATAAGAAAAGATTGCCTTGCAGTTTGAACTCGGCATTGATTAGGTAGGTAACTAAATATAAATGAACTGACAAAAACCTCCTGCTACTTTGAAGTCGCATATAAATAAAGAAATAAAGAATATATATTTCTGAACCTCACAGGAGACACAAGAGTTATAGCAAAAAATTAAACAACAACTGAAAAATAATGCCGTGCGAGAATAAACAGGCTCCTATCTCAGTAAATGCAGCGATTTAAAAATAAATAAATAACGCCTCGCTGGTGCTATGATAGGGTTACACAAATACAACAACAACAAATTACAAACAAGAAATACTTAAGGCGTCGATTCCCTTGAGTAGCTGATTTTATAATGAGAATCACGTCTAAACGGCTAGTCGTAATTTATTGGAAAAAATATATGTTATATAAGACCATTTTCTTAATAATTTCATCTGAGCAAATTTTGAGTTTTATTCGTATAACATAGTGTAATTAATTTGTTAAGTTATGTCTAAAACGGACAAAAACACGACAATCACACCAAAACCGCTGGGCGTATTTTAATGAAATCGACACCATATCAAAGACAATTTAATTATCTACATTTTGATCTGAAGCTTTTTTTTTTAAAGTCAAAGAATAATAAGGAAAGTACAAAAAACTACTAAATTTCGGGTCGCGTGGGTGCGAAACGAGTGCGCGTTTTGTTCCCTCAATGTCGTTGGCGTTAGTCGTCGTCTTAATAGGAAATGCGGGCAGAGAGCTCCGACTGAATTACCTTAGGAAAAAGTCATAATTCGAGGTTTGGGTCTCGCCTATTTCCTCCTCCAGTATCGGACAAATTTTAAAAGATATTCCATAAATTGAATAAAACGTATAATTTTGTGCTGCTATGTTTTTCTTTTTTCATTTATAGTTGTCAAGTTTGTACAGTAGGCCTACATTAACAGTGCAATTTTGATGAGTTTTTTGAAGGTTCTTCTAAAGACCATCTCACTATCATCAAAAAGGTAAACATAGGGACTCAGTATATCTTTATATTTCAGTTTTTGGCATATCTTTTAAATTGGTCCAATATTGGAGGAAGAAAAAGGCGAGATCCAAAACTCGAATTATGACTTTTTAGTTATGATATTCAGTCGCATGTCTGCGACCACATTTCCACTTAAAACTGTCTTTACATTCCACCAATATTACGACGAGTTTACTTAAATCAATATAAGAAAAGTAAGGCTAGGACGTCTAAAGGTCAAAATCAAAAATTTTGATTGAACCCAATACCCAACGTAATTGTTGCCTTATTGGTTAAATTGAGGCTATAGTCTGTTCATATGAATAGTTAGTACGATTTGGTAATGATGTATAGAAGGATTACGTTATGCCTAATTTCAATAATTGACATAAGTTTTCAGGGACAAATAATATCTAGGTAATGTTTGTTACATAATATTACGTTATAATCTGTATAATAATTGTCAACAGTTTATACTGTTCCAAATGTGGCAGACATTTTGTCCTACAGTGGGACAGTCCTGCCTTTTCCACACAATAGGGATAATTACTGGGTTAAAAAAAATATTTAGTCGGTAAGACAAACGAAAAACACCTATGTTTTGCTTTATCAAATCAATAAAAATTACAAAGATAGAGTGCATCAAAGTTTAGGAGTGGGAGCTAGTGACGTCACTTGTAAGTAAAACTTGTACTAAAACGTGAAGTCACGCGAAATTTCAACGCACTGCATCGTCGTTATTTTTTGTTTACGTGACAAAAGAAAAAATACGTCTCCAATATTTTTTTGTTAATCTATCTGACAGACTAAAAAATATTTTTTAGAAATCATATTTTTTGCTAAAAACCGAAGGCTAAGAGAGAAAACTGCCAAAAAATGTGGATAGGTTCATTTGTCAGTTAAATTCAATATATTATCAAAAGAAGCTTGCGTGACTCTGACAATGATTTTAAAATATATTTTATTAACAACCTTCACCCCTTTTCAGCTTTGCTGGATAATGAAGCTGTCATCCGCAAACATTGCAGTGTTAATCATAGCACGACTCTGCGGTGGCCTGTCAGCTGGAGGATGCTACAACGTAGTGCCGATGTACGTCAGAGAGATCAGTCAAGATGATATTAGAGGAGTTCTCGGCTCCTTTATAATACTGTTCCAGAATATTGGCATACTGATCATGTTTGCGATGGGAGCCTACTTTAAATATTACACTGTTTTGTGGATTGTGTTGTGGGTGCCGATTTTGACTATTGTCATGATGTTAAAGGCTCCTGAGTCGCCGGCGTTTTTGGTAAAGAAGGGGAAGGTGGATGTAAGTTTTTTTATACTAGTGGACCGCGCCGGATTTGTTTGGGATACGTTATAAGCCTAGCTTTTTATTAACTTGCAATGATTAAAAGAAGAAGAATAAAAAATAACGGTAGGCTTATTACGTATCTTGCAAGAGCAAAACCCGAACATACATACACACATTATGTGTGTATGTATGTTTGGGTTAACTTTTGCAACTGAATTTTAAAGCACTTATCCTTAACCGACTAAAGATTCACGACTAAAGAGTTGTTTTAAAAATTATTTAATTTAATTGGAAAAATAAAACTTATGTAAGTACCTATTAGAAAATAATTCTGCTTTTATTTATGTGTGACCTTGATCAAGTAAAAGTCTGGCCCGATTTCCTCTGAAACCATTTTGATTTGTTCGCAAGGAGTTTATCTTAATTGCCTGTAGTTTTTTATTTCTCCCACACATTTATACACTCCAATTACATACTAAGTCCGCGCAACAATTCTCTCTCAGTCCGTTTACAGCAGTTCATTACGCCCAAGTGATATATTCCTTCACAAAGCTCCGGTAATGGAGCAATTTACTAATCCATTAATAACGAAAACATATCTGGGTTGAATAAAGACTGACGAAATACATAAATAATAGAAGTTCTTAAGATGATATCCTAAATGACGGAGGATGAAAACTGGAAGAAATCAATGAAATCCAGGTTATTTTATGATGTCAAGGCATTAAAAAGCCGTCACAAAAAGTGAATTCACAAATCAAAGATCCGATTGCTTAAAGAAAGGAAAAAAATCATGCTGTGCAGTTGGAGGATACAAACTCACGAGCTGACTGTTTGCTTCTTTTTATTTCGCTTCAGAAGCATTCGGATTTTTTTATAAACTGCCGAGCAATGAAAAAGTTCCACCCACAAAATGCCGACAAACACCTTAATATCTCCTAAGACATAGAACCTAGCTTCATAAATTAAAAAGTATAATGAAATCTATTTTATTATGCAAACTTAAACTCTTTCAAATACTGGTATTTTTGAAGCCATGGATAAAAAAAGTAGAAAATCAAAATTTTGGGGTTTGAAAGTTTCGGAATACATTTGTTTCGTTTTTTGTTTTGCTTTTGATTTCATCCTTGTTTTCGCCGTTGTGAAATAATTCTTAAATTGTAAAGTCTTACGGCTCTCGTACCCATAAATCATGCCTCTATCACCCGAGGATTGTACGAGAATCATCACTATGGTGGAATTGGGAACCAGCCATAGAAATACGGCCAGAATAATGAGCGTGACACAATACTACTGTCCAACGAGTGATCCAAAGGTTTATGGAGACTGGATTAAACCTGAGAAGACCAGGTACTGACAAGCCAAGGTGCACAACAGTCCGAGAAAATCGTTTCTTTGCGGCAGCCATGTTAAGAAATCGACATCAGATGGGAGTTGCGGTTCAACTACAACTTCTGCAATTTTGAAGGGAGCCAATAAGCAAGTGGACAGTGTGGAGACGTCTTGCCAAAAGAGGATTGAAGCCTTACAGGCCAGCAAATGGCCTAAAACTGGAACGGCATCATAAAGTTGCCCGATTGCGATACACCCGCGAGCATAAAGAATGGTGTGAGGACGAATGGGGCAGAGTGATGTTCTCTGATAAGTCAAGATTTATGCTGTTCCATCATGATGGGAGGAAAAGAGTATACCGACGACCAGGAGAACGTTTTGCACAAGCATGTTTTGAAGAAAAAGTGTCACACGGCGGAGGTACCGTTCACGTGTGGGCTGGTATCTCTGCAGAGGGTCGAACAGCGTTAGTTCCAATCGAGACGGGAACCTAACTGATGTGAAATACATCAATGAGATTCTCAATGAACATGCTGGCCCGTTTTTAGCCAATATGGGCGACAATGCAGTGTTCATGCACGATAATGCACGGGCCCACACTGCTCAAGTTGTAAATCTTCAGGACGTAGGAATCCACAAAATGGATTTGAATCCTATTAAGCATGCTTGGGATGAGCTGGACAGACGTGTGAGAAAACGAGTTCCACCTCCAATTACTCTTCGTGACTTGAAATTACGCGCTCATCAAAGAATGGGAGAACATTCCTGAGCATAATTATGCTGAGCAATCTGGTATTCAGCATGCCCAATCGCGTAGAAGCTGTATTGAGAGCACATGGAGGAAAGACCAAGTACTGAGTTATCAAAACCTACGTTAACACCTAATAAAACCCCTACTTAGAGATTTGGTTTTATTTGCCAAATGGCCCCCATTTTTTAAAACATTTAATTTAAAATTTGAACACAATATTTACGTTTTTAGTTGGTAATACTCTGATGCGCTGTTAAATGTACTTCAATATTGCACACGGCGTCATTGGAGCATGGATAATAAGTTACTCTTCAATATTGCTAAATGCAGCGTTATGACCTTCAGTCGCACGCGTAATCCCTGGCATGAAGAGTACTTTTAGCTTTTAGGCAGTGATCTGATAGCCCGCGTTAATTCTATAAAAGATCTCGGAGTTCTGTTCGACACGAAGCTCACCTTTCATGAGCATATGAAGACACTTGCTGCTGAGTCATATCGAAGACTTGGATTTGTCCTTCGAAATATGCGCGAGTTTACCAATCCACATGCCATTAAACTTGTATACATGGCCTTAGTCAGGAGTAAACTCGAATCAGCAGCAGTGATCTGGCACCCGTATGAGAGTACTTACGCCTTACTTCTTGAAAAAATCCAAAAAGCCTTTCTTCGTTATCTTTATAAAAAACTCTTCGGATATTACCCCTTCCTATACCCTACCAAATTTCTACTTGGTGTTTTAAATTTTAATTCTCTCGAAGTAAGGCGTAATTACTTCTTGCTTATCTCTGCCTGCCGTATTATGCGGGGAGAGTCCGATTGCCAGGAGCTCGTGGCGCAGTTGTTGAGGCTGTTTGTTCCTGTGGTGCCCAAACAACAGCTTAGACCACGAAGCCACCGGCTTTTGGCCGTTCCTTCGGCACGTACGGTGTCCCGAGCTAACTCGCCTCAAGTTCGGGCGCTTACAATGCTAAATGCCCTTCTGACATCAGCACCGGAGTGTGACCTGTTTGCTGGGCGATGGATAGATTTGGTCGTAAATTTTTAAGTTTTTGTGAGAAGATGGATGAAATTTGGATTAGTGAATAATTGTATTATGTATTCTTTGTACATTTTTTTTTTTTACTTTTGTAAGTTTTTTCTTTTTTGTATTTTTCTTCATGTTTTTTTTGTTATATCGTGTTTTTCATTTGTATATTTTTTATCTCATTGTGTAACGCCTTAGGTGTGACCTGTAATGTTACACATGTATACTTAAATAAATAAATATTAAGCTAGCCTTACCCGTTTAGGAGTAATTAAGTTAATTTAAGTGCTATGTCACTGGAATTTTATCATTTCTCGCGAGTGTATTAACTTTTTTATTTACAACTTTTTAGCTATCCTTTTTAACCGACTTTCCAAAAAGGAGGAGGTTCTATGTTCGACTTTGTTTGTTTTTTTTTTTTTTTTTTTTTTTGTGTATGTTCACCGATATCTCCGTCAATTGTAGACCGATTTTGAAAAATATTTTTTTGTTTGGAAGAGTATGTTTTAAAATTGGTCCCATTTTAATTTGGTGAAGGTTTGATCAAGAACTTTGGAGATATACAACAGAACTCTTCAATAAATAACGGCAACACTCTCGGGATTGCTGCATTCGCATGTCTGTTTATTGTTTATACCATTCCATAACATAACATCACGCCAGTACGCTCTAAAGGGGTACGCAGTTCTCTCATTTCACCGGTTATGTTCAAGTTTCATGTTATTCGGGTAATCTATTCGGCGTTATAGGGACCTTAGGCAACAACTAGCGTATCTATTAGGTAGGCAAAACTAAAAAGGGAAAAATAAAAAACTTTTTTGCAAAAAAATACTACCGACTTCCAAATGAAAAACTACAAAGTGAAAAAAAACTTAACTCTTGGAAGTCGGTGTCCATATCGAAAAAAAATGGTACCTACGTAAGACACCGACTTCCAAGAGTTAAGTTATTTTTCACTTTGTAGTTTTTCATTTGGAAGTCGGTAGTATTTTTTTGCAAAAAAGTTTTTTTTTAGAATTACTTTTAAAAAACATATATGTGGTATATGTTTGTAACCACACGATGGGTTTGGAAAAAGGAAAAAACTTGGGAACCGCACAAAATGGCGCCCGAAATCCGACATGTTTGTTTTTTTTTTAACGTCACCTATCTAAGAACACTTGGGTGGTCAAGACATATCTCACGTTTGAAAGATATGATGTAATAAAGAAAACATTCTTTATTACATCATATCTACTTACATACATGACACGCGCGAAAAACATAACCCTTGCCTTGCAGTCGGGTAAAAAGGACCGCCGTGACCCACCTGTCAGGCTCTTAAGATCTGTATGAAAATATACATAATTGATAGCAGGTGAACCAAACGTCGTGTTTGGAAATAGATACTGCATTTCCCCAGAGAGATTACTCTGTAAGAAAAGCAATACGAAGTTATTTTCTGTCAGGAAAATATCATCTAAAAAACTAACACATTTATTGAGGTAAAGTCGTGGCTGCAGGTGCTCCAATGAACATTCGTGTATCGTGAATTCCAGTTCTAACCACATACCAATGTGTTTTCAATTATTTTTTGTTTATTTATGCCATTCCTGACAATAAAACACGTTTTTCTGCTAAAATGAGAGCAGCTGTGACCAGTATTTTCTTGGAAATATCATCACACATTTACATATGAATTTTCCTTTTTGAGCGAAAGTTCTAGCGAATACAATATTCGAAATATGATACGTGTTTCAGGAAGCTGCCTCAACATTAGCGTTTCTGAGAAAACTGTCTGTCAATGACAAAATAATACAGAACGAGATTGACTATATGAAAAATCAGGAGGTAACTTATAAGTCACTTCCAAAGGTTACCTTCAGAACCATATGTAAGTAACAAAACACTCGTTTTATCTTGTATTTTTAATATCAGTCTAAGATATAACATTGTGTACAAAAAATATAGCGCTATACGGGTATACGCTGTGCTCCATACCTATACCACCTACTTATTTATGTTTTCATGTATAATATAATCAATATAAAAATTGTTTTGTGATTTTGGTATCCATTGATACAACAAAATGCAAAAGTGTCTCAAGGTTTTTGTTTACAATTTCATAGCCCACACGTGCACGAAATGCTTCACATGTGAGTCAAGCACAGGGAACGTGATAATATTATTTATAACAATGTTTACATAATTGTGGAGCCACTACATGAGCACATCATATTTAAAATTTCTATGTACATCACTAAATCTTTGAAGTTTAACCTTTTTAACTCTTAAACTGCTAGAGGATTTGCGAGTCTTTGTCCTGTCAAGATTTGTATTTCGGGCATTTTCCTCTGTTAATCTTGAATGTGCTACGTGGCTCGAGGTTCAACCCTGAGCCACGTTTAGGTGAAATCGTATTGGGATAAACTTGTCATTATTTTTATAATTCTTTCAGGATTTGCCAAAGTTGCATTGCAGTGCTGTTTTATTATACTTATTGTACAGGGCATGGTTATTTTGACATAAAACCGAAAATTCATTGCTAAAATCTACTAATTCTAGCATTGTACGTATTAAGAGTTTGGTTAAATTCCTAGTGTGGGGCAACGTTTTTAAAAAAAAGAAAAAGAAGAAAAGAAAGAGTGAGACGAGTATCATGACCTTTCGCAGCGATAAATGCTAATTATATGTAGGATGTAGTTTGGAACGCAGCTTAGTATTAAGAAATGATTAAAAATATGAAACGCAGCGAGGATAGAAAGAAAGAGCATCAATGTGTGAGAGAGAGGGAAGCTAG
This sequence comes from Orthosia gothica, assembly GCA_949775005.1. Classification (NCBI taxonomy): domain Eukaryota; kingdom Metazoa; phylum Arthropoda; class Insecta; order Lepidoptera; family Noctuidae; genus Orthosia; species Orthosia gothica. Next base: position 13,155,078 of record OX459056.1, read on the forward strand.
CGTGCTATTATATTTAAGCTGGAAGCTTTTGGTATTTTGGTTAAGGAGTTTAAAAGTCAATATACCTAAGACCACTGGTTTATATGTTAAAATAAATAAAATAACCAAATTAAAAATAAAATATCTTTAATTAAAAACCAATAAGCAAAATTAATGGTGACTAACTAATCGACTTAAAAATCGTTTAATTTCAGTTAAAAACAAAGCATGGCGTCGCGGCTGCATTTTAAACGTAATAATAGTGGGGTTCCAAGCGAACAGCGGGAACTTTGCAACATTGACGTATTCACCAACCATCTTGAAATCCGCCGGCGTTACGTGGAACCCAGAATTGCAGACTCTCAGCTTCCCCGCAGTTATGATCCTTGCCTCGTTTATCTCAATGAGTTGTGTGGAAAAGTTTGGGCGGAAGGTAAGAGCCTTTCCAAAGCAATTTTGATAAATGTGTTTGCCGACTAATCTTTATTTCTGATCGGATTAGAGGAGGAATCTTTCCTATACTTTGCGTTTCAACGTTTTATTTGTACATTTCTTGTTTTCCTGGGGGGGATTTTGCTGAGCTCTGATTTGTAGGTTTTTGTTTTATTATTTCTTGCAGGGATTTTCTTAAGCTGTACGGAATTATTCGTCACAGCTAGAGAAAAAGTTCTTGCTAACGTTGAAAACCCAAATTGCCTTAATTCTGGAACGTTTTCGGCTTTATGTAACAGAACTATGTATTGCTATTTTAGTTATAAAGATCAACGTGGTGACCCAGTGGCGACCGTAAGACCTCGCCTGTCGCTTGAGGTCGTGGGTTCAAATCTGGGCAAGTACTAATGACTCTTCAAATTCATATGTACTTTCTCAGTTTATCTTGGACATCACAGGACAAAGTGAAGGAAAACATCATGAGGAAACCTGGACTTATATAGTTAATTAAAGTCTGATGTAGCCATGTCAGAGGCCTGTGGGGTTCCCAGAGATGGCTTAATTAACTCTGACAACAAAGGTAGCCACACCTCACACGAATAGAATAAGTTATAAAGATAGCTGAATAAAAAACCTTTTTTTACCCGGAAAAGCAAAACCATTAAAAAATTATGTTGTTAACGTATTTATGTAAGTCCAAATGAACCCAAGATTTATAAACCCTTTTCGTTAGTGACAATCATCGCGGTCGACTGCTAATTCATTATTCATGTTGTTAATATTAAATTTTCATTCGAGAACTTTATTTTCAGAAATATTCACACAACAGTCCGCTGGAGACCTTGGTTTTGAACGTGGCTTTTGGTAAATGTAACGTAAACTTTATTAGCTCCCAGGATAATAAATTAAGTTTTACTACCGATTTTTGGGAGGAACTTTCTAGATTCTTATGCATGGTGATTTACTTTGAGATGTATCCTTATGAGCGATCGTTTTGTCCTTTTGACTTTTTCTTATTTAACATATAACGGTGCATAATCGTTAACGCCCCTTGAACCTTCTATATGGAGAGATCTTTAAAGGACTATTCAGAATAGAATGGTACTTTACTTCAGATTCAGAAATGCGTATATTCTTTAAGAAAGTTTTAGATATATATAAACATTTTCATTTTAGAATTCATATTATTATGTGGTACTTTGAAGTTTATGGATCCATGATCATATGCATTGCTCTTACGGTCCCTATAAGTTTAGCCAGGGTTGATATTATTCCCAAGGCTCTATTTGAATCCACGTTTCGCATAAATATCTTGTGTGAGATTGTGGAATCGCATAATCTGGTAAGCTACTACAATGTAATCTTGCCTGGTTCTATATGGAATGGTTTTACACGGTACTGGCAGCATTGAACATTGATAGAAATTATTTAATTGGTTTCTTTGATAATCCACTTTGGCAACTCTGTTTCATTAATGTTGGCAGATAAAATAGAGGTTGGAAAATGACAGCAAACGAGGGTGAACCGACCTTTTATCTACATAATTAATATACATAATAGCATCGCTGTTACAAATGTTTCCCTTCTTCTAAGATCCAAATCAAATCGAAGTCGGTCTAACCCATCGTCTGTCTCTCGAATCGACTTTAGAAAATCGGTATAAAAATAACATCCCGAGTCAAAGGAAGTACGGCTTGCAAACTGTGGCAAACCTAGCTCCATGCTAATAAGACAGACAAGCTTTTCTCAGATGGTACGACTTGGAAGGACAAAGTAAAAGATACCAGTTTTTTTGGCTTTCAAACTTAATACAAACTTGTTTGGAGGCGAAATTATACGATTATTGCTGTAGTCGTTTTGGGTGCATATGCAGTGGCAAATCTTTTTAATCGTGATAATATACTTGGTATAGAAAAAATGTTATACTGCACACAGTGCATAAAGCAGTGAGGACTTTCAGCTAAAATGATGGTGATGATGATGATACTTGGATTTACACAAAAGCTAACGCTGTTAATTCTTATATACCTATCCTGTCTAGTGTGATTGGTTTTGGTTGACTGAAACAGCAATAGACATTCAAATCACATGACAAGGGATTTGGCAACAGATAAAAAAAAGGCTTTTTGCAACCGGAGGTTTGATTTTTATGTCTGAATGTTGTCAGAAAGAACGGCATTCCCAGAAAAAACATATCCGCTATCCTAGAGTTCGAAGAAAAACATTGCACAAGGTTAATGGCGAGACGATCTAGAAAGATTTTACCTGAACTGAGAGGAGGCAGTGCGGGCTCCCGAAAGTTGGAAGGAGTAGAGGAAGGCTTTTGCGATCTGCAAAAGCGAGTGCGACAGAACAGACTAGTAAAATAAAAATAAAATATAACTGAATAATTTTTGCAGACATGGATAGCCTTGACGTCTCATGTGTAGGTACGAGAGAGTTGTTCTCATTCAAGTTAAGTAGGTATTTTGATATATTTCTATTTCTTGGAACACAGCAACATAGCCAAACAAATGTACGTGGGACACTCAGAAAGTTTTGCGAAACTAAAAAAAATTGTTCTATACGTACATATATTTTTATTAAATCTTTTCAAAGTACTTTCCACCAGCCTCTATACAAAGATTCATGCGCCTAAACCAGTTTTCAAAACACTTTTTCCAGTCCGCCGCAGACACCTCGTTTACAGCCTGCTCGAACGCAGCCAGCGCATCTTCCGGCGACGAAAATTGTATCCCTTTGAGCTGATTTTTTATTTTTGGGAATAAAAAGAAGTCACACGGTGCTAGATCAGGGCTGTAAGGAGGGTGACCCAGGAGTTTGACTGGCGTGCTGTCCAGGAAGTCCCTCGTTTTGAGTGCGGTGTGCGCAGGTGCATTGTCGTGGTGGAGCAGTAGCCCGCGGAGCCCTGTGTTTGGTCGCTTGTTGCTTATAACAGAGAAAACTTCTGGCAAACATTTGGTAGTATACCATTCGGCATTAATGCTTCTTTGATCCCGTAAGGGAATTGATACCAAGTGGCCAGTCAAATTAAAAAAGCTAGCGATCAAAATCTTACCCCCGCTTCTAGATCGCTTCACTTTGGTAGGCGTTGGCTCATTTTGAAACACCCAAACAGTCGACTGGCGCTTGGTTTCTGGGTCGTATTGATAAATCCAGGACTCATCACCTGTAACGATGTCGTAAACACGCCGAGACGAGCCTGCTTCAAATTTGTTAAGCATATCACGGCACCATTCCACCCGGGCCTGCTTCTGAGCATCGGTGAGGTTGTGCGGCACCCAGCGTGATACTATCCTCCTCACGCGAAGATGGCTGTGTAGAATCTCGTGAACGCTTCCCGATCCAATCTTCAATATGTGTTGAATCTCCTGATATGTAATTCGCCTATTGTCTTGGATTAAATTTTTCACTGCTAGCACGTTTTCTTCGGTAACAGCCGTCAAAGGGCGACCGCTTCTTTCGTCATCCCTCAAAGTTGGTCGACCGCGCTTGAATTCGTTATACCAACGATACACGGTTGCCTTGGAAGGGCCTTCATCCATGAATGCCATTTGAAGTCTATCGTACGATTCATCCGGTTTCAGGCGACACTTGAAATCGTATAAAATCATAGCTCTAAAATGTTCCCGGCGCAGATCCATATTTCAGTGAGACACAATACTTTGAATTAACTCGCAAAAAATGTGGAGGGAAATTTTGAAATTGGAACTTACTTATTTTTACTTATAAATAATCATATTTTCGAAAAACATTATAACTGGCCAGTCTCCCATATATAAAAACTTTTTTTCGCAATACTTTCTGAGGGGCCTGGTATGTCACAATGTTCCATAATAAATGTGACAGGAGAGTCCACTACGTTACTTTCTGACGATACTACTTTTCTATATAAAACTTTTAATATGCACCTTATAACTAAGAATGATAAGACTCTAGAGCTCTCAAACATTTATAGTGAGGGAAATTCCCTTATTTACGTCACTTAGAGAGACATAACTTTCTTTATTTTATCCCTGCACTGGAACGCCTTGCAGCAATTACACCAATGAAGCATTCACACATTTATACTAACTATAAGTCCAGGTTTCCTCACGATGTTTTCCTTCACGGTTGTCAGCCAAGATAAGTTTAGAAAGTGCATATGAAATGAAAAAGTCACATCTCGCTTAAGCACGAGATGTGAGGTCTGAGTCATTAGGCCACCACGACCACGATTATAGCTGCCTGTTGCTAAAAACAAGGATTCAAGTAAGGACGAAATGTCAAATATTGTGAAGACGCATTGTATGGTAACTAAGCTACGTAGTTTTTTTTAGTTTTATCAATCTCTTATTTTAGAAGTTACGGGGGGGGGGGGACATTTTACCAATTTGGATGTGTCTCTCGCGCAAACTATTCAGTTTAGAAAAAAAATATATTAGAAACCTCTTTTTTTGAAGACCTATACATAGATACCCCACACATGGGTTTGATGGAAAAAAAAATTAGTTTCAGTTTCAAGTATGGAAAACCCCCAAAATGTATTGTTTTTTTTTATTTTTGTGTGAAAATCTTAATGCGGTTCACAGAATACATCTACTTACCAAGTTTCAACAGCATAGTTCTTATAGTTCCGGAAAAAAGTGGCTGTGACATACGGACGGACAGACAGACAGACATGACGAATCTCTAAGGGTTCCGTTTTTTGCCATTTGGCTACGGAACCCTAAAATCTACCGAATCTGAGTTTTTACCTACGTCTTGTAATATATTTGTCAAATGAGAAAAATTGAAAAATATCACTTACAATAGTGTAACTTTTTTACAAGCTTTTATTAAACTTGCAATTTAACTTTAACTCGCCAAGCGGTTGGTCGACTCTTCACGAGACCAGAGGGCTGGCCTTTTTTTGGCCAAAGAATCAGCATTGCCATCCGACGTGGCAATGCTGCCAGCCTTCTGGGCACTTTACCTGTTGACAGCGATGTGAACGATTTTTTTGACGCCCCATAATTGTACATTTTTTTATTCTTATTCTTATAAAATTAGTTTGTAAATAATGTACTTATGTAAACAAAAGAAAATAAATCTATGTGGTAAAAAAAAAGTTGCAATGTATGTATACGTGTATACGTAATATGTATGTATGAACGTGTGTTCAGGTCAAATCTTGCAACTGAATTTTAAAGCAGATCCTCCACCGATTAAAATTTTGCATACACGTTTAGTTTTGATGATAATGCATATTAAGCTTAGTGACGTCATTCTAAATCTAATATGGCGGACGGCCTAAAATGGTGGACTAATTATTTTCTTGTCAAATGATGGGTTTGCTGAGAAGAAAACGAAAAAAACTTGTTTAAAAAAAAGATAGTTTAATGATTAATTTTATTACGATCTTTAATGGCGTATGTTTACTTTGAACTACATTAAAATACATAATCAGCTAAAAAACTTTAATAATAAAAGAGAATCTAGATATTGCTAAGACATAACTAATAAAGAAGGAAGATGAACTTGCGACAAAATGGTTAAGCACAAGACGAAATAAAGATGTCATTGAGACCGCAAAGAATTTAATCAAAGCAACAGATGCAGAAAATGACAAGCTTTTTCTGCAAACTGTCAGGAAATAAGGAATCAGAAAGATAGCGCTTTATGTAGACTGAAAAGATAGTGACACAGAAGATCTATAGAGTAATTAAAAAAAATAAGTGAGTGAGGAGGAATTTTTTGGCATAGATAGAGTTCTTTAATACCTTGTAAAATATTTCAATGAATAGATTATTTTAATTTTTCAACTATGGTTTTTATTTAATGAGGCGGTACAAGAGATATTTCTAATGAAGTGATGCAGAAGATCTATACTAGAATAAATTAAATAACAGGGTCAATGAACAACATCTTGGTCTAGATAAAGTTGATTAATTTATTTTTATTGTTGTAGGCGTAGCGACTAAGATTGTAGAAGTTGTAGGTGTCTCAGTTCATTGGAACCGATATAATATAAAGGATGTAATCAGTACTAAATATTTACGAGGCGTTATAAGGCTTCATTTATTTAAGTAATGATTTGACGGCGCGACAGACTATGAAGGACAGAGTAGGATGAGTTCTAGACAAAATACGACCAGGGCCGTATATAATTACTTAGGTCGTGTCTTGATGATCTTGTCTAATAGCATCGGAGGCCGTAAAATATTGATTCTTCTATAGGCTTCAAAGTATCTTTGTACAAATTTTTGGTTTCGACATTAGTAGGTATCAGTTAGTGTTGCTTTGCTGTTAAGGTTCATCGTCCAAATATAAATCGTAGCAGTAAATATTTAGTTTACGATGGGCCTGTCATAAGAAGAAAAAAGTTGCTGCAACTAACAAAGATTCAATTAACTTTTAAGTTCCCAACTTTAATACATTAGCTGGTATCAGTAACTATTGCAAAAATGTGTTTGTGTATAACCTCGGCGCCATGTATAGCTTCAAACACGCAAATACCTACAAAGTCTTTATGTGTGGCACGGATTTTGAGTTAATTTTATGCACCAATCAAAATTATTATGAATTATTTGCAATTTGACTTGCCGGCTTTCTAAGTCTTCAAACAAGTATTCAATTTGTGTAAAACTGTACTTATCTGGCGTGGTTTATTTAGCTAAATATTGCTTAGAAGAAAATAATCTACAATCATAATCATATTTGTATTTTCTCTTCTTTCCAGCCCCTCATAAGCATCGCCTTCGCAGTAGCAGTGCTGTCACACGTAGTTTTATTATTATTATTTATTTATTTATTTATTATTACAATTACTCTCTGCACTTACAGTGTTACCCAAAACGTACAGAGAGTCAATAATTACATTATTTAGACATCACATACACATATAAAAATATTAAAATAATAACAAAATTAAAATGCAATAAATAATTAATTTGATCCAGCACCAGGGTGGTTCAACTCCTGGATGGATACCTGTGGTTGCCATCATAACCTATGTCGCCGTCTACGCTGGTGGCATATCACCGATGCCTTATATCATTATGGCTGAGATGTTTAACTTTCAAGTAAGTAAGGTGCTTTAATAGACACGTTATTATTATATTTATGTGCAGAGGGCTGATTTTTCAATCGTTATATAACTTCATCATTAATCATCATTTCAGCCGAAAGACGTCCACTGATGAACACATAACTTAAGTTATTCTAATTCAACAGATTTTGTATTGATAAAGTGGAAAACTATTATTTTTATTAGCATTAAAAAAAAAAAGTCTATCCTCAGTTTTTAAATGTCACTTATTCGTATTTTTTATCAAAATAGACTGCTGATTTTTCAATCGTTATATCACTTCATCATTCATATTCATTTCAGCTGAAATACGTCCATTGATGAACAAATAACTTAAGTTATTATAATTTAACAGCGTTTGTATAGATAAAGTGGAAAACAATTTTTTTTATTATCATAAAAAATGTCTCTCCTCAGCTTTTAAAATGTCACTTGTTCGTATTTTATCTCAAATAGACTAAAATTAACCCTTAATAAATAATAAGTCATATCCCCCAACTCGATTTTATCTCGGATCATGAAATGAATAGTTATCGTTTGTTATTTATATGAATCGAGGATTTTTTCTATTGTCCTGGCGACTGGTTTATGTGGAAGCCCTTCTCTTGGTATATTTTATGGGCCTAAACTTCAATACTACAATATCAAAAAATCTCAACTAGACCGTACAGAAGAAATAGCACCCAATTGTGAATTGTCAAACACAAAATAAATCTAGTTGCACAATCGAAACCGTCAGTAGGTCTCTATGGAGAAGTATGTGTAAGAAACTCCACGGACACTATTTTTCATCAGTTCTAATTACAATTATTTGGTTACATCAATCTTGTTGGAAATGATGTAATAAATGATGTAAAAAAAAGACGTGCACCAATTAACTAGGTGACCGATATGATATCTCTGATATGAGACCGTATGTTCTTTGGCTTTACCCTTTTTTTATTATGCTAATTTGAAATATAATTGTAGATCTAGAACAGACTATCTCAAAAAAGTTACGATTTACTAACTTACACGGAGTGTTTTTGTATCCTATCCTTCATCTGTCTGTTTAACAACTTGTCACAACTAAACCAAAACAAGTTAACAAATTCTACCCTAAAACCACGAGACAATCACAACAAACATGTTACAGGGCTCAAATGTCCATAAGTAATTAGAAACTGTCAACCCAACGTAAACCTCAGGTAGTCCGGAAGATTTCGAATACTACGCAGGTACCTACAAACTACCCATCATGTTTTGGACATTATCATTATTATATATATTGGATCATTGTTTGGTTATTATATTATAAGCAATTGTTGAGTACAGGCTTAGAGAATCTCATGTTCGGAAATTCTATAGTGTAATTTGTCGGTGATCAAATTATAGGTTTATTGATTCTTGTTGGTGCTTTAATGCAAGCTATTTTTTCCAGCAACGTTTTGCAATAAAGTGTTTGTAGATATTCAGAAGAATGTATTTTAAAGTGAAGGCTCAGATAATCGGGAGTCGTGAAGATTCTGAATATTACTTATAGAGGTACCTGCCCACTACCTACTATGTTTGGTGGCACAACTTGTACGGGGTTGAGTATGTAGTAGCAACCATGTTATTATAATATGAACAGTTGTTAAATACAGCCCTAGAGAATGTTAGGAAATTGAGTACCTACTGTAATAATTAGTATATGGTCCAAGGTCTTTTATTTACAAATGACAATACTTACAACATTTGGGTGCTTCTTTTGTACTGTTTTTGTATTCCTACATATGTATTTTGAAATATCAATTCAAAAAAATAATAAGATACTTAATAGGAGTTTAAATCTGGATATTTCTTCTTGTTTTAATCGTTTATCTACAGATTATTTCATCGTAATTATAAGAGTTTTTTACCATTACCACAAACTGTCTTTTTTCATATTTCATATTTCTCAGAAGTAAAAGCTCTACTAAAACGTACTTTCATTTTTCTACGAATCTTCTATTTTCATATAATTAAGTTTCAAAGTTTTTCTCTAACATAATTTGTTGACCTTAATTTTCTTCTTGCTCTTTTTCGCTTGTATAAATATAGCAAAATACTTATTTTATTTAGCCACTTACTTATAGAGCCATTATCCGCTTAGAATTATTCATGGCCAAAACGTCTTATAGGTACAAAAGCACTCCAAAACCACTCGAATGAACACGAATGAACTCCACTGACGCTACTGTCAGCGTGGCCGCCTACTTAGAATAAATTATATAAAAAGTAAACCAGAAAAACAAAGTAATCCAGAAAAGTTGAAGTGAAACCGTTTGTCTAGGTATGGTCATGTGATGATGAGGGATGAAACGCATGTTACTAAAAGTGTTATGAATATAAATGAAGATGGATGGAGAGGAAGAGGAAAGCAAAAGAAAAGATGGATGGACTGTGTGAGGATTGATATGAAAGAAAAGGGAGTCAGTGATAGCGTGACTGTGGACAGGACGGTATGGAAGAAGAAAACGTATTGCGTCGACCCTAAGTAACATGGAATAAGGGCAGGAAGATGTTGATTAACCATCGACTCAAAACGAAGAAAATACTTACCCGGTCATCTGTCCACCAGACCGAATCGGATTAGAACAATGGTAATTTCTATTGTGTCTGGAAATGGACAGTTGAAGGTGAGAGAAGATAAACCTTCGTAAGGGTTTGGCCAATAACATTTTCTATAGTGCTCCATAACCCACTATTTATTCGATGTACACATAATGTATCTCAGATCGACTATAAAAGTCAGCCAATAAAACTCGAATATTTCTCGTCAGTCGATATTTTCTCGTTATTCTTGTTAACCTATAGTGCTGTCAGCTGAAACATTGTGTTGCTTTAAAATTTCAAAAATACATTTTCTTAAGTCGTCTAATTTATTTTTCGCTTAAGTATGTCAATCTTGTTACACGTTTAATCTATTTTTATTATTTCTTACCTTTGAATGTTCCAGTTCAACTAGCTACTGTAATAGTTTTTTGAATGATAAAAAAAATATTTGTTTTATTTGAAATACTACGGGTACTATAACTGTGATTGCTTTTTGTAAGATTTTCAATATTTTTTTTGTGTTTTCTTTTTTTTTTTACCAACCCGCATTGGGCCCGCGTGATGGATTACGGCCCATTCCCTCTCACAGAGGGGAGACCTGTGTCCCAGCAGTAAGCACATTAAAAAGGCTGATGATGATTGCCTCCACGACTTCCACGAGTAATAATACGTAGGTAAGTCTGGGACACCCTATCAGTTAGGTGCTTTGTCGATTGGAATCTATTTTTCATGGCATAAACATAGCGAAGGCATTTGCTCCTGTCGATTTTAGAAAAAAAGTACTATATCTTACTAATATTATAAATCTGAAAGTCTAAAGTTATGTTTGGATGTTTGATAACCAATCACGCCTGGATATTTGAAAACATTGCCTCCTACAGCATAATTTTTAATGGTATATACATGTATACAGACTGATATGTTAATAGGTTATATCGTATAGGTATATAGGCTATATTTTATGTTTATCAAATGAATATCCATCATAGTTGTAGGAGTCTCAAATATAGTACAAGAGGCGCAGTGAAGTCAGAAGTGTACTCCAACTTAATTAAGATGACGTTTGATTGACACTCAAGATACTTTGTAAATACTAGCTTCTGAACTATGAATACTTAGTATTTCTAGTAGGTATACATACTGTTCTGCAGGCCTTAGCTTAAATTGTACACATTAGCTGTACTAATTGCTCTCCTAGATTTGATGAAGAGAGATTTTGATTTGCTTGCGGAACAATGTAAGACGATATTTTGCGAGTTTATAGACCTACGATCTGTTTTATTTTTAGTTATTCTATATTGTTTCCTTCATATTTTTACAACGTTCTATGTAATTTATATCATGTTCGATTATTCGTGTATTTAGATACCTACTATTTCCTACGGGAAACACGATTATTTTCACCGTATTTTTTTATTACTGTTTGTGTTTTATATACCTATTGATTGAGTGATCTTATAAGGGTTTCGTTTTTCCTTATGACTTTCTCAACCCAAATAAAAGTTATACAGAAACTAAAGCCAGTTTCTTAAACAAACTTACCTTTTACTTTCCCCATGCGATCGTTCCAGTAAGTTACTTAAACACTAAATTAAAAGCAAGTTGCTACCACAGATTGTATCGTTGCGCGCTTTACTTTGCATTCGCCTCGTATATTTCAGTGCCCGCGGTCACAATCCGCAAGGGAGTAGAAATAACTATGAGTGTTGAAAACTACAGGAAAATTCGAAATATACAACGAGAATCAGAGTAAGATAAACTTCAAACATCCCAATCAAAATTGTAGTATTTGGCATTAGTATGATAGGTATTCGTTATTTTATTATATTACTAGCATTGAACTATACAAGCTTTTACTTAGTTTCACATGTACCGAGGCTCTTCATTACAGACGTTTTAGACAGCGAGCGATTAGCAAACGATTGTGTATGACACTGTAGGTAATGCCGACTTTTATGTCATAAAGCGTTTGATCGCGCGATGACTGCGCAATTATTGCTGATTGCTGTTTCTTACGTAAAAGCCTGCGGCGGATGTCTGTCATCAAATCTTGCAAGTAAAATTTGACCCACTTCACAGCGGCCAATTGAGCTGAAATTTAATATATTTGACATGTATTATTAACACCCGACGGAAAAAGAGAGGTACTATTAGTTTGAAGTGTGTACAAAGTGTTTGTGTTTATGTATATATGTGTATTTATATATTTGTGTATATGGGCGTTTTACTGTTTGAATCGGGGTATTTGCAAAAGATATCGTTTCATAATTACGTGTACGATAGATTATTGATCGAAGCGTGTCTACTACAAGATAAATTACGTAGTTTTAAAAGTATGAAAAAATAGTGTCGAGTTTCGGTTTTTTTTTAATTTTTCTTGTTACTGTTTACTTCCGAAATGTTAAAGTTGTGATTTGTAAAAATTATAGCATCTACCGATAGGGTGATTACTTTTACGCTACCCTGTATATTTATATCTGACCTTTTACCGTGTCTATTTGACCTGAAACACACTAGCAATTAGGTTAATAGTATTTTAACCGTCTTTACATAATCCATACTTAAGTTCTTATTACTACAAATCGATTGTTTTATAAAATCAGGGTTAGATAATGTTTTCAAATATCGATTGTATAATTTGAAAGGTATGAAATGAGGCTTTTGCTCAGTAGTAGTAAAATATAGGCTTATAATAATTATATGATTTGATTGAAAAGAAACACCGTAACAGAATAGTATGGTAATTTCTTAAGAAGTAATGTGGTGTAGTGTAAATTATTTCATTACCACTGCTCTCAAATGGTGAAGGAAAACATTGTGAGGAAACCGGCATGTCCGGGAACCAAAAATTCGAAGATATGTGACATCCACCAACCCGCACTGGGCCCGCGTGGTGGATAACGGCCCATTCCCTCTCACAGAGAGGGGGCCTGTGTCCCAGCAGTGGGAACATTAATAGACTGATGATGTGATGCCGTGACTTAGGATATTCATTCGGAGTTCTCTGCCCGAATTTCCTCTTAAACAATACCAGACAAATGTTGGACAATATTTAGAATGGCTTTTTGAAGAATGAGACACAGATTTGAGTAGATCCAATCCGACATTTTGGTGGCATGCATAAATCAATTATCTTTTTGTGGAACTTGCTGAGCCCAAGCTCTGTATAATCTGGAGCATACGAATACTTCATCTTCTGAAGTATTGGTGCTATTTAGCAAATATTTGCCGATCAGCATTGCTGTTTGCCTTTCCAGTCCACCCGAAATATACGTGCCCATCTGTAGACATACATTATATCATCACTCTTAGAAGCTTTATAAAGCAATCCGATAATTGTGAAGTAATCTCTCTGTTTAGAACATTACCGTGTCAGGTTTTAGTGTCTAAGTATCCAATCAAGCATTAGTTGTTCACACAGCTAATCACTGTAGCGCAGCCCAGACACGGTGAGGAGCTTGCGCGGGTGATACGGCTGGCGTGATGTATTCAACATATTATACGCGTATGGTGTGTGACTCCACGATGGAGCGGCCTTGCTAGCGAGCGATAGTCTGTTGTTGTATTTACCCTGCTAAAACACGTCTATCATCTACTGTCAGCTGCAACAACTCGCGATACACTCATCATCCCTCACACAGGCCTCTCCAATTGCACGATATTATTTTTCTTTACGCTCGCATTTGACTACTATCTCGCTTGATGGTAAGTGATAATGTGGTCAAGGGTGAAACACGCTTGCCCAGATGTTACCTATTCACTCTTGACTTAAAGACTCCTAGGTTGTAGCTATCAGAAAACAAAGACTCAGGCTCGATTTTCGGTAGCTCTCATCCAGCTATTACCAGTCACACAGCGAAAATCGTCACTCAACCTAGCCTCAGAACGTCTTACTTTACGTTTAACATTCGTGGTCTCCACTCAAAACGTACACGATGCACTTTAGCCACCTAATTACGCTTGCTACCGCGCCCGAACGCGCTCTGGTCAAAGCGCGTGTTCTCAGAACAAAGTCTGCGATGCGTGAGCACTATTAAGTTACGTCAGTCCAGCCTATCTTTTGTAGAATTCCGACCGTTTACGTGTTCAAAAGACCTATTAAGGCAGTTAATAATAGAGTAATGGACGTAATTTGCGGAAGTACAGAGGTGCAACGGTGCATCGTAACATCCAGATTCTCGTGTGAAGCTTAATCTGTGACTTATGTAATGGGGAATGGGGGATGGAATACCATCTGTCCAGATTCATTGTAGTAAAACATTAGGTTAAAACCTAATGTAAAACATTAGGTTAAAACCTAATGTTTTGGCTAAAAAAACACTAGGTAGATGTGTTCTTACTAAGAGTCCAATTTATGCTGCACATTTAGAACTTTATTGTAACATTTGTAACGTGTAACGTGTTCAAAATATTTTTTCATGATAAAACGCTCTAGAAATAGTGCAAACACACATCCGTGATAATTATTTTCAAAAAAGTCGATTTTCTTATGGGATTGACATATATATTATCTAAATTATCACGTGGTCAATCCCTTGTATTTTGAATGTCAGGGAATGTTTGTCGCTGATAGCACGTCACCTTATCTAGAAGTAGAGACCAGGGACCGAGGAATAATTAAACGTGCTGAAAAATTATCAAACAAAGCCAGCCATCGCAATAATATCCCTGGGTAGAAGGACAAAAAATATTGAAATTGGAATAAAATATTGTTTATAGGTACAAAAATTAAAAACATAACACCACAGAGCATTAACTATGAATAACTCGTCTAAACCTAAACGCATTGCTAAAATCGGGCCCGGCAAAGTTTGTACCTAATTAGATTTCGAAACTACACGGGCAGAGTTCTAGGCGATTTACATCTCTGCTCCCGGGAATTTGAATTTTGAACTGCGCTAGTTTCAACGGTTTTTCTATCCACCTTAAAATGGCGGCACGGCGAGGCGACGCCGAATTTCAAATTACATGCTTTCTGTGCCTTACATTTTTGGGGCTCACGTACTAAAATTGGACTTTCCTTATGGTTGAATCGTGTGATTGCTACATACATTCGCCAGCACCAAGTGTTATTTTCAATATAAATTGGGTCACATTATCCCCTATTTACCAAGTCATGTCTTCCAACCTGACTCCATCTTGGATCATCAAATTGACAGTTAAAGCTTGTTATTTATGGACAGTAATCGAGGGTTTTTTTTCGTTGTCATGACGAATGATTAGATTGGAGTGGTTCAAACCAGGGTTATTGCAAACATCAGTATCAGCATCCGCGGAATCTCAGCATTGTATTGGAGTGATGTAATCGAAATAAAAGAGAAGTGTTCGATTCAACGATTCGTGTAATAATGCCCATAAAAGGTGTGTGCAGTTACAAATATAAGGTTGGGCGAGCTGCACACTACACCTCCCCTTTTTTTTTTTTTTTTAAAAAAATGTTGTTATTACTAAGTACATAATGCTTTTTTTTTTTTTTTTTTTTTTTTTTTTTTTTACTTAAACTATGCTTACATCACTACTTTTGTTTACTTTTTAACATAACATTATACAAAATAAAAAAAAACATCTTATCTTAATTAACCAAAGTATTTTAAGTTACAAACAGTTTTGTATTATTTTTATGAATTACATATTCCTTATCATCTTTTATAATTTTCACATTTGGTGATACATCTTCAATGACTCTGTATGGTCCTAAGTAAATTTTATCTAACTTATTTCCTATTTGATTTTTGATTAAAACTAAATCTCCACTCTTATATATTAACCGATTTACATTTTTATCAAAATGATTTTTTCTTAATTCCTTACTGAATAATAAGTTTTTTCTAGCTTCTGCTTGTGCTCTTTGTAGTCTGTATTTTAGCTCCAAAGGGTAAGAATCTGGATTATATAACGGATCAACATATACATTTTGTGCTATATTAGATGGTAAATTACAATTTTTGCCAAATACTAGCTCAAATGGAGTGTATTTTGTCTCAGAGTGCATTGTAGTATTAAAAGAAAAGCACCAGAATGGAAGCCAACTGCTCCAATCTGTTTTGTTATTGTCACACTGAATTCTAAGATAAGCTCCTAGAACTTTATGAGTATTTTCCAAACCTCCCAGAGTTTCATGATGATAAGCTGTTGAATGCAGTTTATTAATATGCAACAAATTGCAAATCTCAGTGAAAACTGATGACATAAACTCTGTTCCCTGGTCTGTTATTATCTCTCTAGGGATACCATACCTCAGAATAAAATTGTTTACAAATAACTTAGCTACTGAAATAGTATCTTTCTTTTCTATAGGATAAGCTTCGACGTATTTTGTTAAATCACACTGTAATGTCAAAATATACTTATAGTTTAAATTATCTACATCTAAAGGACCTATTAAATCTAAACTAACTCTTTCAAAAGCAGTGGATGCCGTGGATGTGATAACCATCGGTTCCTTCGTATGCCTATTGGTATGCTTTTGAATCTGACAACTTCTACACTTCTTTACGAATTCTGATACGTCATTGCTCATTCCTGGCCAATAATAGTACTTCCTAATATTATTTAACATTCTGTTTACCCCCGCGTGGCCACTCGTGGGTAACAGGTGGAAGTCATTCAAGATCACAATTTTCGTGTCTTTGTCAGTAACTCTAGTCACATCTTTAATAACAAGTAACTTCGGAGTATCTTTTAAATGACTCATTTCCTTTATAAAATTGTTTACAATACTTTCGTTGCGCTTGTTCTTAATTATTATGAGCTCGTTTAATTTGATTTGCTTGCAAAAACGTTGTAATTCTCTCGCTAACACACTTACGGTCGATAACGATCGAGAAATTACAAAAATTGCTGACTTTTCAGGCACGAATTTGCAGTTACCATTGTCACTAGTGTAATGTTTTGATTTTTCTATCTGATTTAATGTATTTTTATTGCTAAGTAAAATCAATTCAACGCTGTCAATTGGTCGTTTGAGAATTTCCACTACCTTAGGTTGATCAGGCCTTGGAGTAGAGGATACCTCAGTAGTCATGTCGTTGTTGTCACAGTCAGTACGTAACCTTCGAGTCTGTGCCCTTGTCATGACCGATACTACATGCTTGTTCATATCCTTTAAGCTGTTGGATGTAATAGGTATCCGGCTCAATGCATCTGCAGCTGCGTTTTGCCGTCCTGGGACATAGCTGATTTCAAAATCATATTCCTCGAGATATAATCTAAACTTTGTCAACCGGCTTGAAGGATCGGTCATATTAAATAAATAAATCAATGGCTTATGGTCTGTTTTTATGTAAAACTTTTTCCCATATAAATAAGGTCTAAAATGTCGAACCGCCCAAACAATAGCAAGTAATTCTAACTCAATCACAGGGTATCTTGTCTCAGCTGGTTTCAAGTTACGGCTGGCGTACGCGACTACCTTGCTATTACTATTAGACAGCACGGCGCCTAAACCTAGTTTTGATGCGTCAGTTTGTAACGTAAAAGTATTATTATCGCTGAAGTCTGGATAGTCAAGTATAGTTGGACTAACAAGGATCTGTTTTAGCTTGTAAAATGCTCGCTCGCATTCATCACTCCATACGAACGCTACATCTTTCTTACATAACGCATTCAATGGATAGGCTATGTCGGCAAACTTTGGAATAAAACGCCTATAATAGTTAGCAAATGCAACAAATCTCTTGACCTCGTCTACATTCTGCGGGACAGGGTACTTTTGCAGGCATTCTACCTTTGATGGATCGGGAAATATACCTTCTGAAGTGATCTTATGCCCTAAATAAACGATTTCTTTACGTAAAAATTCACACTTCATCGGATTTAGTTTCAATTTCACTCTTCTCAGGCATTCAAAAATTTTTATAAGATTCTTGTTGTGCGTTTCAAGACAATTTCCTACGACAATACAATCATCTTGATATAAGAAGCATGATTTATAATTTAACCCTGACATTGCTATTGTCATGAGACGAGCAAAAGCACTAGGCGATGTCTTAAGTCCCATTGGACATCGTTTCATTTGATACTGCTTGTCTGTTGTAAATGCAGTAAACTTCCTAGACTTTTCTTCTAAAGACAGCTGATAGTAACCTTGACTGAGATCTAATTTTGAAAAATAGATGTTGTTAGATAACGAATCTAGTATCTCAGTGATGTTAGGTAGGGGAAATTTATCATCCTGTATCCTATTATTGAGTTGGCGATAGTCCACTACAAGTCTCCATTTCCTTTCTCCTGACCTATCTGTCTTTTTAGGTACTAATAGAACTGGGCTTGACCATTCTGAAATAGTCTCTTCAATGATATCGTTTTTAACCATTTCATCTATTTGTCTTTGTACCTCGCCTTCGCTCGCCTCGCTGGAGACGCATTTTCCTTTAGTTTAATTGAATGTTCTATTAAATTTGTAGTAGTGAGCGTATCTCCTGGCAAATGGAAAACATCGGCATATTTGGCACATACGTTTTCAATGCCTCTTTGTTCCTCTTTATTTAAATAAGTATGTAGTTGTAACGTAGTTAGCAAAGTTCGAACTCTATCCACAGATATACTATCGTCGTCAAACTTGCAAACATAAAAATTATCTAGGCTGCTAATAATTAGATCTGAAATATTTATCTTAACCGAACTATCAGTTGTATTTAAAATCCTAACAGGAATAAGTCCATTATGTGGCTTCGATACTACACCCGCTGTGAACACACCATTATAAATTTCCTTTGATAAAATGACGCAATCACTATTGTGTGACGTCGGGATATGTTTAATTACTTCGCAACGAGGTGGAATTGTAAACAAATTCCTATTTACATGAACACTGACAGACTGGTCTCGGGTTTCTAAACTCCGAGTACCATTTTTATAATTTAATACCGCATTATAGCGCTCAAAAAAATCCTGCCCGAGTATACCTTCTGCGGCGCAAGATAAGTGTTCAAAAATATGAAACTTTTGTTGAAAAGTCACATTATTAATTAAAATATCTAAATAAATGTATCCCATAGATTCTAAATTACCACTAATTCCTTTAATAACTATCTTATCCTGTTTTACTAAATTCAATAAATTCCTATGTCGCGACAACCATTCATACTTAAGCACACATAAGCTTGCTCCACTATCAATCAGTAAATTAAGATCAACATTACTATTTTGTAGTTGACAATTAATAATACAAAAATTACTATAACTAAGAATTGAATGAGTGTACGGTTTAGGTACGAAAAAATTCTAAGTTTTCATGACTATTTGCCTGATCATTGCGCAAGTTGTCTTGGACATTGGACTGTTGCGCGTTATGCTGAACATGCTGACAACGCACCGGACGTCCGCGTAAATGCTGACGCTGACCACCTGTGTGTTTACCTCGATTTACACTGTATGAAGTTCTTATACCTGTGCTATTTTCATAATTTTTATTATAATTATGATGATTAGTTTTATTGTTGTTATAAAACTGTCTATTTCCTCGGCCTCGAGAACCTCTAAAGCTTCCACGTTTATAGTTTTGGTTAGCCCTAAATTGCATAACCTGGTCTTGTGGCTGGACAGACATGGATTGCTCATCTACCGCAGCCGTAATAGCTTCAGTCAATGACGCAAACTGTCGTGAGGCAATGATGGTGCTGAGCCGCTTATCGGCCAAACCGTCGCTAAACCGTTTGATTGCAGTCTTCTCATTGAGCGGACGCAAAACCTCATAGGCATCTCGCTTATCGTTAGCCTGAGCAATCGTAAGATTCACAAACAATTCCTCAATCTCTGTACCGAATTTTTCTATGCTCCTACGGCCTTGAGTCGCCTTAAGCAATTGTGTTTGTAATGCTACAAATGATTTTTTAGGTAACAAATAAATGCGAATATCTTCTATCAAACTTTCAATATCTGCGTAAGTGGTTTTTAGACGCAATTTTGCACTAGGCGAGAGACGTGTTTTTAATACAAACTGTATCAATTGACTTTTACTGGCATCATTGATAAGCGAGCTATAAAGTAAGATACCATCAATAAGCTGATTTGTCACCTGCTCCTGGCCATTCATCATCGGCAACAGGGAAATTGCAGTTTTAATATCGAACGTTTCAGCCATTTTTGTAACACTATTTGAATGTTCTATAAAATCCTTAGAACTAGTTTGACTACTACTATCTACTAAAGTCAGTAAACCCTTTATTTTCTGATAATTTGATTGAATCTCATGGATTAATGTTTGGAAAACCTCACAAGTTTCTTTGTCTAGCTTGCGTTCTTTAATTTCTTGGTTCAACTGAGTCAAAATACAATCCAGTCTACTGTATTCCTTTTCTGCTTCTACTAGTTTCTTATAAGCTAAATCTTGTCTACGCCTATCTGGACCTAGTTTCACTAAATATTCCCTTAAATATTTCAATTTAGCGTGCAAATCTTGCAATTGTTGGGACATTCCTATTCCCCAAATCGAAATATAAAATAATACAACATGATCTAATTTCAATATTATGGAATATTGTAGAATATTAAAAAAAAAAATTCAGTGCAAAACTTACATTGCAGTAGGTACGTATTGTACTGACAACGTATAAGTAGGTCACGACGTGTCACGTGGCGTGGATGAACGGACTCCTCAGCACTGGACTCGAACTGACTCCGTAGGTCACGACGTCTTACATGGTGTGGATGAACGGTTTCCTCAGCACTGGACTCGAACTGACTCCCAGCTGCTCCACATCGGACCCGAACGATTTATCTCCCGGCGCCCTGCATATCCTCTCATCATAAGGCTTGAGCATTCTCCCGGCACCCGGCAGCAACGTTTCTTTTCTGTCTTCTTATTTAATATTTTCACCGCTTCACATTTATTCTTGGATTCTGTTTTTTTTCTTTTTTTTTTTCTTCTTTTGTTTCTTCCTTCTAAATTTTCCGTCTTCATAAACTTATATCAGTATATTTTTCTGGATTTCTTCAACTATTGTCGTCCTCGCATTTTACGTAAGTTGCAAAATTTTAATTGCTGGCTAAGGGTCGCCATGTATTGGAGTGATGTAATCGAAATAAAAGAGAAGTGTTCGATTCAACGATTCGTGTAATAATGCCCATAAAAGGTGTGTGCAGTTACAAATATAAGGTTGGGCGAGCTGCACACTACAGCATCATTTTCAATATCAAAATCTGCTGATCATTAATGCTGAAGTTCGAGTCGTGACATGACTGCAGAGGAGGCGGGGCTTATATCACGTTTTCTCGATTGCGTGTTTAGACCAATTCTTTTGTTTATTAAACATCACAAAATTATTAATAAAAAAAAAACTAAATTAGGGAAAGCTGTGCCACTTTTGAATACAAATTCATAATGATCAGTACTTTTTTCCTGCCGAAGGAGGGTAAAGTGTTTATCAGTCTATGTATGTATGTTTGTTCCTATGTGGCGTTCTAGAGACCAAAAGCGTAGGCCATTATAATGATCGTTACGTCAATCAATACGTCTTAAGCCTTGCGAGTGTCACTGGCTACATTAAAATTAGAACATAGAAAAAAGGCGGACTTGGGTGCCATATTATGGTGACCCGTTTTTTTTTCTCCCATACCCATCAAACTAGAGGGTTTTAAGAGTTGATTTCAAAAATATAATTATAACACTAATATATTTAAATCTTGTGGTTCTTGTCATCTGGTTTTAGTCAGCCAGCTCGCGAATATGTATCCTCCGACTGCACAGCATGATATTCTTCTTTTTTACGTCTTTTTAGTTCGCTTATTAAGCTCTCGGGCTTTCAGATTTTTTGAATAAACTTTTTGAAGAACATAATTAAAATTAGGGTCAGCAATAGTCTTGGTTGAAACTGACATGAAATATGTGCCTATTGTACAATTGCAAACTAGAATAGTTATAGAATATACAATGGCAGTTATTATTTTACTCTTTGCAGTGACACCAAATGAAATAATCTAACTAGGAATTACTTTGACGGTTGAACTATTGTGACGGTTCACTATTGTGAAGTTGACAAATAAGCTGTCAATGTAACGTTTTGAATCGCAAAAGGTGATACCTATTTAATATTTGCTGACTCATAAATGTGATTTTAGTAACCTTCGACCGCATTCAGTGGCAGTCGTTTTCCTATTTGGATCACATCGGACGTGCCATTAACTCGGCACAAATCTATACTCTGAGCCAGTAAAAGCAGGTTCATTATACGTACCTATACCTACTGAAAGATATTTATCACCAATTTTTTTATTCCAATGACACGATTTTGTTTGCATAACTCGACAAATTGTAGGGAAATCGTGTTTAAGTGCCAGGAAAAAATATGGATTTTGATAAAAATCTGTCAGTGTAGAAAAAACTATCATCACTGCCTGATTTGCATTCTCTACCAGTCAACCAAGGTGGTGAAGAGATAACATGGCAGGAGGACAACATCTATGTATCCCTCCCGGTGAATTCCCGAATTGTCGAGGCGGGGGAGCTCAGTAGCCGTGGCTTGGTCACCCACGGTGAAATCAAGAGGAACCCGAGGAGGGGCCGCTCGTCAGGGCTTTTGCCGATTAATCCGACGACTTAGCGGCCAACAAGTAGGTTGCGGTGCCGCTTGGTAACAGAGGCGACATCGCAACTGAGGCGGGCCGCAATTTCGTATGAAGCGTCCCTGGCCCCATACGATATCGCGGCTGAGGGTTGGAGGCCGCGGTGGGAGACGAATGGCGGTATTGCGATACGCCGCTTTCCCTACCTTCTGTGGTCTGGACGCAGTCACCACCGTCTGAGTGCGGACGCGGTAGGGCCGCAGGGGAGGACCCTATCCCCTGCGGCCAAAACTGGAAGGTGGCGGGGCCAATGACCTGACCTGTCACATGGGACCAATGGTGCCATACACGGGGTCGTCTGGCGCTCATGTGCTGGTTTGGTCTCTGAGATGGTCATGGCGTGCTATGTGTTCTGGTGCGCCGGTGATGTGGGGTACACCCCAGAGGAGGGTCCGATGACGGACAGCCGCGGTGGGTATGCGGTTAGTGCTAACGCTTGCCCGTGTGCCCACCATAAGCGGCACAGAAGGACACCGTGTGGTTTTAGCGGGTTGTAGTCCCATATAACAGCGGCTTCAAATGATTATCAGTATTTTACAAGGAGTGACTTCATTATGGCCTTCACAAACCAGTAACTGGATAACATGATATATCTTAACAAATATGGTGTCAGATTTTTTGGCTTCTGTCTAATCGTAACGACTGTCAAAAATCTACAATTGACAGTCGAGACCAATGACTTAACGTGCTTGCTGAAGCACCAAGGATTACTTGGTGCTTCAGCAATAAGCTTATAAGCTTCACTATGTCCTATAAGCGCGATGGGCCCAATGTTCAAAAATAAGTCCAATTAGTGGTTGGTCCAATATGCTGTTGATCCAATTCGCGGTTGGTCCAATTCGCAGTTGGTCCAAAATGGATAATGTATAGACGGTCACCCATTCATGGACTAACCTCGGCAAGCGTTGCTTAACCTTGAATATCGACACGTGCGGATGTTATTACTAAGCTATGAGCTCCTTCTTGCCTTGTCGCTAGGTATGACAGTTTACATAAATAATGACATTGAAATATCCCTTAAATTCTTGACAACTTCACACCGTTATGTCGACACAACTGTCTAGTAATTGCCAGATAGTACCTAAAGACTGGTGTACACGAGTACAGCTAACGGTATAGTTTCACGGTAGAGTACTAACTATGCTACTAACTATATCAATGTAGACAGCATTGGTATATTACTATAACTTGAAATAGTAGAGTGACTAACACCACGGGTAAGGTAATCTACCACTTGCCTGCCATCACGGCGCTCACTCTATTCCACCGCACAATTTACCGCATACACTAGATACTCTACAAATAAAATATCAATTTACTTGTAAAAAGTTACTCTACTGAAACTAGCGTTAACTTTACCCGTGTACACCAAGCTTAACAGTCAGTACCTAACTACCTTTGAAAGGAAGCCATGATATTATTTAGATGGTTTACAGTTACTGGTGAACAGTCACTAAGGGAGAAACAAGACATGGAACTTACTAATATAATGTGCCTAATAAATAATAAGCCACAAAAAACTACGTTTACTGCTCTCACTTTGTTAAAACCAAGTACGTTGTAAAAACGTGAAAAAAAATCAGTATGTTAATGCTTCAATAAACCCCTTTACCAGAGTTTTTATTCACTGTCCAAAAAAAAATATATGCTAAAGCTGCTTACTTTCTAGAGTGTAGAATACCTCGAAAGCGTCATCAATATACGTCGGCTTAATGTTTTTAGCTCACAAAAGGGGTTTTGTTACGTATCGGGATATCCATAAAAACGCGTTCTTCGCTTTGAACGATTTTTTTGACCGACTAGGTAAGCCTCTCCAGCGTTCCCTTTTAAGCCAGACGGGTTTTTTGAGCGTCTATTTTCTGTCCAGATTTCAAATAACTACCTACCTACGTTTTGATTTTTATTCGAATGCTATGAGCCAGCTCACAAACATCTGTTTTATGCGTATAATATAAGGCTCGGCTTCCACTAAAGCAATCACTATTTTTTATTTATTTAGTGTACAATAAATTATATACTAAATAATAAAAGTACAAATTAATATTGTTATAGGTTAAAGTTGTGCGGATAGATGGCAAAACGTCGCAGGCCTATTTACATCTCTCTTGTGAAAACCGCGCCAAGTCAAGTCAAGATTGATAAATGCATGGAATTAGTAAGCACGATAATCGTTACTTATGACAGCTATATGACAGTGACAGAATATGCCTAGAAGTCATACCACAGAGCATCTTATTAAACTGGTACAATAATAATGACATTTAGGCTACTCAGTCGATTAAGGTCAGTCGAATCACAGGCGTGGAGTAGGACGGTATGCTAACAAATTAGATGCCGGACTGAATGTTGTTATGTTTGTTGTCATATGACTTAATTGATTGAGCGTAGGCAGGTTTTTTGATGACGACCTTAACATACATATATAAACTCACGCCTTTTTCCCATGGGGGTAGGCAGACACTACAGAATGCCACCTGCTACTGTATGTCCTTCTAGTAGGGCTTCCCCTCCTCCGTTTTCACTCACTTCTGCCTTGTAAATACCCATTGTAAGTCACCATTCATTCATTCTCTCAACATGACCAAATCTCTAGCATATCATCTAAGCATATTTTTTTTTTCTGACCTTGTGTAAGTAATTTCTTGCAGTTATCTGGAACTTCTTGGAATTTCTTAGAATTTCTTAGAATATCTTAGAATATCTTAGAATTTCTTAGAATTTCTTAGAATTTCTTAGAATTTCTTAGAATTTCTTAGAATTTCTTAGAATTTCTTAGAATTTCTTAGAATTTCTTAGAATTTCTTAGAATTTCTTAGAATTTCTTAGAATTTCTTAGAATTTCTTAGAATTTCTTAGAATTTCTTAGAATTTCTTAGAATTTCTTGGAATTTCTTGAAACTACTTAAAATGACTTGGTCACAAAATAAAATCGGCGTCCGTTTTATCTTTAAACTTCGGCAGCTCCAGGTAGACAATATCACGGTAGTTAGGTATACATATACACAGTCATAGTATATAGTTCCAGGTAGATAGGACCTTACAACAACTGGAAATGTAAGATAGATTATATAATCTCTAAACCTACCTCACAGATCTAGGACCATTACTTTTGAAAACAAAAGCGGTCTGGAAACAATTAGAGTATCATGTCCACAATGCCTAAATCTAAAGTCGGTTTCAAACTTCGAGCTAAGTTATAAACTAACTTAGCTTAGCTTGAAGTTTGAAATCGAGTTAGCTCGCAAAAGTGAGGCTTTTTCGTACATGTACAGCTAAATTTACGTTTACATAGTTTGCGGCTACGGCAACACAATATTAATTATGAAAAATTATCTCAACTAAACTAGCTCAGTTTAGCTCTTGATATGTAAGTAGCTTAATTCTCGCAAAAGCATGCCGCTTATAGCACACAAAAATAGTTATTCACATTTATAAATTCATGACTATAAAGGTTTTAATCCTAGGATCCATCAAAAACATATGCAGATTGCCAGTGGATAACGCGAATCCAAATAACGTATTTATCAATCAGATTACAAACAGCAATTGCCTAAAGTGTTCTGTTCAATCAACTGACTCTGCTAAAAATCCAAAAATCTATACAAATAAATAAATTTGAAGTGTCTGTCAATATCGAAATATAGCTTTTTAGTAAAAGCATATGAAAATATATGAGTAACAAATAAATAAAATGAAAGTATTTGGTTATAATATCAATATTTATTTATTTATTTATTTATTTATTTAACAATCATGGACGACTTACAGCTAAAACAAACAGAATATAAATTAGTACGTGAGACTGACAGCCAATTAAAAGTCATCACTTCTAAAAATAGATTGGAAAGAAAGAGTGTGAACAACACAACATAGCTACCAAAAAAACAAAGCAGTATAGCATGCAAGCTCAAAGTAAATTAACATTTCATAAACCATACAATGATAAAAACCTGAACATACAAAATCCTAATTAAAAAAGCCAAGGCTCAGGCACTTTCTGGCCGAGGACACACCCGTTATGAAAGGATCAAAATCATGCCGCTTACAAATGTCATTAAAGTTTCTACTTGCACGCACTATAAATGAATTTTGCCTGTAGTTCGTAGAAGCAGATGGAACACGCAACGGTGCGTACCATCGCTTTGACCTTCCAGGAACGTTAAAATAAAATTTGGATAGAATATCGGAGTTATTGATAGAATTATTGAAAATTTTAAATAATGTAGTGCTGTCGGAGACTGCTCGCCGATTAATTAGGGGTAATATATGATTCTTCTTGCAGAGATTGAGGTAATCTTCAGACCGGTAGGGCACTTTCTGATGATAACACAAATACTTGATGAACCTTTTCTGAATGCTCTCTATACGATCAATGTACTTGTGATAACATGGATTCCAGATTTCAGACGCATATTCCAAGTTGCTTCTAACAAAAGTACAGTATAGAATTTTTAAAGTTTTGGCTTGAGTGAAGCACTTGGATAGCCGCATTATGAAACCTAGTGCTTTAGATGCTTTAGCGACTATGGCATTGATATGAAATTCAAACGTAAGCTTAGAATCATGATATACCCCCAGATCTCGGATGCAATTCGTTCTAGGTAGTACTTGATCACCCAAGATATACGATGAAGGTATAATTGCGCGCTTTCGAGAGTACGTTAGAACCGAGCATTTAGCAGGGTTAAGATCAAGCTTACTCCCACGACAATAAGCCTCCAGACGACGTAAATCATCCTGAAGTGCAATCACGTCCGCATGTGATGATATTGTGGCATAGATTTTCATATCGTCAGCAAAACACAACAGCCTGGATGAAAGCAAGCAAGAGTTGATGTCGTTTATGTAGATAATGAAAAGTAATGGGCCGAGCAATGAACCCTGGGGCACCCCACTGGGGACAGGCACCCAACCAGACATATAATTGCTTAAAACTACTGCTTGGGACCTATTCTCCAGATAAGAAGAAAACCATCTGAGTAAATCGCCTCGTATTCCCATGCCATATAACTTAGATAATAAGATCTCATGATCAATTCGATCAAAAGCTTTACTGTAATCAGTATAAACGACATCAACCTGCCCACCGTTATCCATGGCGTCAGTGATAAAGTCATTGAGTAGTATTAAGTTGGTGACGGTAGACCTACCCTTCGAAAAACCATGTTGAAAGGAGCTAAACGAATTTCTAAGAGCACTATACACCTGGTTATAGATGATCCTTTCGAAGATTTTTGCCACAATACAGAGCTTGGATATCGGCCTGTAGTTTACAATTTCCGTTTTGACTCCTTTTTTGTGAATAGGCGTTATGAAAGCCGATTTCCAAAGTTCAGGTACAATATTAGCTTATTAGTAAGTGCATAATGAAGGTATATACGGTAAACATAATAAAAAATATCTTTCTGTTTGTTCCAGCTAATCTCCGAAAGAGCAGGACCGATTTTAATGAAATTTCACTGGCATATTACCGACGAGAAAAAGAATTAGGGTTCCGTGTAAAAATTAATAACCATGTTATGACAAAGTCGCGGGCAACAGCTAGTAAAAAAAACGTATTGGTATATAGTGGAAAGTTTTGCCTGTATTTGTGTTTGTTTGTAAATATACGCACGGTATTGTTACTACCAGGCAGAGACTTCCATTTAATGATTTCGTAAACACGTTTCGTGTACTTGTTTCGCTAATCGCTTGCGAGGTTTCTAGAAAGCGTTTTAACTTCTGTCATTCGTGAAAAAGGGTAAATTGTAAACTTTATATGAAGTAGCTGTTTCTACCTTTACAGGCAAATGGTATTTACACTCATTAATCGCCTGTAAAACTTGGTTAAAACACTCAAACATGAAGTGTGTGACCTACACACTTCATGTTTCACCTACGTTGTCCACATTTGTGTCGCCCTAGTAACAGATTTTTATTTATTCATCGTATTAAGCCATTAACTCTACCATCAATGAACATTTTTAATATCACGAACATGTATGTAATTAACAGTTACTAAGGACTATATCTATACTTCTATACTATCTATACTAATATATTATAAAGAGGAAAGATTTGTATGTTTGTATTTTTGTATGTAACGAATAAGCTTAAAAACTACTAGACCGATTTCAAAAATTCTTTAAATAAATAAATAAATAAAATTAATTTATTTGCATAAATAAGGTACAGAAGGTTGGTAAAATGTACAAAATTGTTCTCTTATTCTGCCTTTAATTTCGGCGTGCAAATATAAAATAGAGTGACACATTTAAGTAAAAAAAAATTTATTGATCATAATCATGCATTCACTAAACAGATAAGCCCATTAAAATGTATTATTGAATTAAGTAAATGTCAATATAATATGAAAAAAAGATATAAAGATGTGTCAATAATAATAATGTCAATAATGGGAGAGATTCACCACAAAATAATAATATGCAAACACAAAACAATCATAATAAAAATAAAAATAAAATAAAGATAATAATCACAAATGTTAATAATAATCATGTCATTAATGGGTGAAATTCGCCACACAATAATAAAAACCAATGACAAAATAATAACAATCATAATAAAAAATATAATACCAAAGATAACAATTATAAGTGTCAATAACAATCATGTCATTAATGGGCGAAATTCGCCACACAATAATAAAACCAATGACAAAATAATAACAATCATAATTTAAAATCACCGTGCAATTTACAAAAAAAAAAAAAACTTACAATTTATAATCCAGAAACTCATGCACACTATAAAAGCATTTTTCAATTAGAAACCTCGTCAAATTATTTTTAAATCTAGAAAATGGTAGCGTTTTTATAGAATTAGGTATTTTGTTATACAATTTTATGCACATAATGTAGCTGTTATTACTTGTTAATGTGAGATTTGTCCTCGGTTGAAATAACTTATTAGTATACATAGATCGAGGGGTATAGTAGTTCGTCGCCTGCTGAAAAAGTCTCTTATGTTTGAAAACAAATTTACAGGATTCTAATATATAAATACATGGAAGAGTTAGTATTTTATATTTCCTAAAGAATGGACGACATGACTCTATTTGCTTCAACCCAAATATAGCTCTCAGACACTTTTTTGCATTACGAATGCTTGATCAATCTCCACACAACGACCCCACAGGATAATACCATACCTTAGAGTGGAGGTTATATAGCCATGGCATGCCGTTATTGCGGCACTTCTAGATACCTCGCAGCTAATACGCCTCAAAGGGTATATGAATTTATATATTTTTGCACAAATGTCATTTATATGATTTTTCCACGAGCAAAATTTATCTAAATTTATTCCAAGAAACTTAACAGAGTCAGTTTCTACCAGGGCATCCCCTTTATAAGATATATTTAGGTCCAACGGTTTCACCGTTGGGAAGCTACACTATCCCCGGGTGACATAGGCTTTTTATCCCTGTATTCCCACGGGAACGGAACCTACGTGGGTGAAACTGCGAGGTGTCCGCTAGTTCCAAATAAATTTAATAGGACCTCCGCTCGACTTAAGTGCCATGACAACGGATAATACCCTAGATTAATGATTACAAACGAAAACTTTTTACAAAAAAATACAACCGACTACCAATAAAAAACTACAAAGTGATAAATAACTTCAATTTCGGAAGTTGGTGTTCCTGTTTTTGTTTCTTTATTTTTCACTTTGTAGTGTTTTTATTTAAAAGATGGTTGTATTTTATTGGAAAAAAAAAACACTTTTTAGTTGTTGTGCATAATGGATCAGTTCTACAGTTAGGTACTTTTAATGCCCAAAGTGATGCCACAATAGATTAACCCAGTAACATGAAATAGAACAAAACCGGTGGAATGACAGTATAACAGGATGAACTTTATACCTGCCTACCCCTTTAGAGCGTACCAGTGTGATGTTATGTCATAAAATGGTATAAACAATAAACAGACATGCGATTGCAGCAATCCCGATAGATTTGCCATATTATTACTGAACACTTACATGAACTCTTCATACATGACTTTATTGAAGAATTCTGTTTCGGAATTTCTTCATCAGATCTTCATCAAATTAAAATGGGACCAATTTAGGAATATACTATTCCAAACAAAAAAATATTTTTATAATCGGTCCACAATTGACGGAGAAATCGGTGAACATAGGTACACAAAAAAAAAACGAACATAATGTCGAACATTGCACCTCCTCCTTTTTGGAAAGTCGGTAAAAAAGAGTTCGTGGAGTTTCTTCACGTTCTTCTCCATAGAGATGTACCTACGCTTACAATTGTGCAACTATCTTCAACTTTTGCTTGAAAATTCAAATGCTTCTGCATGTTTTAATTCAAATAAATGATTTGTGTTTTTGACGTAACGTAAACGCTATCTATGTAAAGGGTTAGGAAGAGGCACACCTATTTAAACCAACATTTTAAATATTATTTTTCCTATTACAGATACGAGCAAAAGTGATGGGTTGTTTAGTGACACAAGCGTGGTTCATATCGTTCGTCCAGCTGGCCAGTTTTACAGCCGTTGCGAATTACCTCGGCACATACACCGTAGTGTATTGTTACGCCGGAATCAACCTCTGTGGGGCTCTTGTCAGCCTGGTATTCTTGCCCGAGACAAAAGGGAAAACCGCTGAACAAATCGAATTGGATCTACAAGGAAAATAATTTGTTTTCCAACTGCTTGATTACCTTTTGTAAGTTCGTGTGTGTGGTTGTTCGCCAATTATTCGGAGTTACTAATTAAATTTCATTTCGAGAGGATAATGAGAATGAGTACCTTTGAATTTCACAATAACTTGACTAGTTTGTGTTCATAATTATAATTTAAGTTATGTACAGAAAATAACATATCTTAATTAAATGGTACAAATTAATCTCAACGTTAGAATAACAAAAAGATTTTTATAATTGTGTATTCTCTTGTTATTATAATTTACGAAATACCTTTACAAGCCGTATGGCGTGCCCGCGTGGGTTTGAACGAGGTATCTCAGGTTGTATAAATAAAGTAAATGTGTATGAATACAGAATTTTATTGTACTTATAACAACATCAATCAATCTGCCTAGCCTTTTCCCAACTATATTGGAGTCGGCTTCCAGTCTTACCGGATTCAGCTGAGTACCAGTGATTTACATGGAGCAACTGCCTATCTGACCTCCACAACCCAGTAGCTGGGTAACACGGTACCCCTTGGCAAGACTGGTGTCAGATCTCAAGCTTCTGACTACCCGTAACGACTGTCGAAGATCTTAATGATAGCCGGGACTTAAGCTTAACGTGCTTTCCGAGGCACGGAGGCAACTCGGTATGTTGAAATGGTTACCCATCCACGGACCAACCTCGTCAAGCGTTGTTTAACGTTTGACGAGGTCGATCCGTGGATGTGTGTATAACAACATAATTATTATTAAAAGAGAGACTTCACGACAGTTTACGGTTTGCACCAAGAAAACGTCGTGCTCAGAACGAGAAAACATTTATTTTGATATGTACAAAGGAGGTCATGAAATCCCTGAAAATCTTAACACCTTCATTTAGCGGAGTGTCATAAATGTACAGCGCCATCTATTGGTTTTGAGGCGAAGTTAATAACAAAACAAAAGTGACACTTCTTGAAATTTGAATCTTAAGTTGTCAATTATGATACACTGACTTTACAAAGAAACTAAAAATATGTAGCTATGGTATATGCTACAATTGCTGAACAGAGCAAGGACATACAAATCCATACTATATATTATAAATGCGAAATTAACACTGTCTGTCTATTTATTACACTTTCACACCTAAACCGCAGAACCAATTTTGCTAGCAATAAATTGGACTACGGAGAAGGACATAGGCACAGGGTTCTAGCGCTAAGAAAGAAAATTTGGTTCAAATAAACATCAATAGATGGCGCGATATGCATCGATTTGTTATTGAATTATGTGTAAAATTAATATTTTCTAGAATTGATCATAAAAATTATATGAATAAACAAGATTTAATCCACTCTCCTAAGCAAATCATCATTTTCGAACATAAAGAAACAAACGAACATCATTTTTGAGTATAAAGAGTAGATTTTTGACAACTTGTTTTAAAACATATTCGAGTATTTAAGGTGACCTCAAATATGAGCCGCAACCGCTTATCAACTCGTACTTCGCAACTAGTTTCTAAAAGCTCGTTTAGGAAGCTCGTTAAAAAAGTCAAACATTTTCATAACGATTCAGTATGTTTGAGCTTGTGGGAATTCGTAATCCTACCTTTTTATACCCGGCTAACCATTTACTCGCATTAGGGAACCACGTTTTAATAGATCTCTCTTTTTTAAATTGAAGTTAAGCAAGTATATGTGCTTCCGGGAGTAATTACTTCCTACGAACGGATGTTTGATTTTCTGATTACATTTCTTTCCACAAAATCGTTGCTTAACATTTTGAAAGTAAGATCCCGTTGCCAAAAATCTTGTAGCTGTGGAATCTTACTAATACTGCTTAGTAATATTATGAAGGCAAACGTTTGCGAGTTTGTATGTATATTACTCAATCACGCCACAACGGCTGAACGGATCTAGATGAAATTTGGCACAGAAATAGATTATAGTCTGAAATAGTACATAGACTACATTTTCGCCCAGTATAATATTTCCTTGTGATAAAACACTTTCCAGGCGGGCAAAGCCGCTGGCAGAAGCTAGTGGTATACTAAAGAAAGATGACCAGTACCATAAACAAGAAAATTTTATCAAAACGGAACTGACCATCAAAAACGCTGTTGGTAGACCCGAAATTACTTTTATCTGGCTTTTATCGAATTCTATCCTGTATTAAAAAGGAAGATTAAAAGTATCTCACGAGTAAGACACTCAGTTAAAATTATTAGTGCTAGTAATAGTGTAGAAGTTGAGATTATTGATTTAAACATAAACGGTCTGCACGTTTACAAACGGATTGCAGGTCGTAGTACCTTCTTATTTTTTTATCGCTTTGTAAGTTAAAATCTGAGATCTGCTCGAGACGACCTAATTTATACTATTATTCACTAGTCAAGTCTCGTCAATAATTCGACCTTCCATGAAACTGATATTACAGGTCAAGTTCATCAGCGCACAAAATAGCTTAAAACATTAGTTGAGTTGAGTGTTAAGAGATTAATTAAATTAGATTGAAACAATATCGGGATTTCACTTTTTGTTCGGGATGTTTGTTTAGGATCTGCTCGGCTTCTGAAATATGTACGTACTTGAGTATTATAGGTAGAAGTTAAGATATAAGCCTATTATTTTAATTTTAGAATACTGCTTTTTGTTTTAACTTTGTTATGTCCTAAAATATCGAAACTGATATAATAAGGAGGAAAAATTTGTTCCTATGTTTGTAAAAGGTTATCTCTGGAATGACTGATTCTGCTACGAAATTTATTCAGTCTTTCAATTATAGAATGTAACACTTTTGCTGAGTATTGTAACTTTTTAACCAGATAAATGCGCGTTTTTTTTTGGGATAAGCGGCAGCGAAACCGGATTAAAAAGTTATTGAGAAATAAAATTACTAAATATTAAAACTGTACAGAGAAAACGACTAAGAAACCACTCGATAACTAATAAATTATCTGGACACAGTAACTTCAATCGAATTCAATTACTTCACAGACAAGTGGCCTTTGGGTCAATCAGGGTGCGCCGGGCGTTTTATAATGATCTCCCTCGGAGAGGCTCACAGCTTCCTTAAGTCGGCTAAAATCAATAAATGACAACAGCCCTGGCGAAGCACGCAGCAAACTGTGGCTCCTCAAATACCCTCCTCCAACTGACTATATCGATCCTGCAGAAAACCTCCCAGCTGAGCATAAACTGCCATGGCCAACCTGGAAATCCCTAAATAGGCTGCGAAGTCAAGTGGGTCGCTGTAGGTATAACTTGGTCTCATGGGGGTACCCCGATCAGCCACAATGTGACTGTGGAACACACCGCAAACGATGCGATCATTGTCCTGTTCTTCGTGCGCAAACACCTGCACCATGAAAGACCTGTGCAATGCCAGCGCTAGTGCTGTCGACGTGGCTGAGTTCTGGTCGAAGCACACCATCTAAATTAAAAACTGTAAATGGAATCATTGACACGATGAACAAGAAGAAGATAGAAAAGTATAGAAACAATAAATTTCAAATCAAAATTTATAGATTATCAAAAATTAACCTTTCATGCTACGGTAATAAGTTTCAATGTACGAAACAAACCAAGATTAAGAACATGTTGACAGAAACAAATGACTGGCGAAAGAGCGCCTAATGAACTTGCGCAGATTAAATGCCTAAATAAGCAAGCTTTGCTTCATTTAAAACCTTTACGTTTTTTGAGATTATTAACGCCGAGGGAAAAAAGGGGTGCTTTTTATTTTCTTTTGTCAAAACCCTATAAAAATCATAAGTTTGTTGCATAGGACATCGTTGCCGAGTTGCCAGCTTGTCGGTTTTTTATCGGTTGCATTTCGGGGAGTGTACGATGGAATTGCATGATCTAATTCCACCAAGCCCGTTTCATCATCGGACAACAAGACGTATGGCGATGCGCCATCGGTACATGGTACACCCCATGGTGGACATCCCACCCATACGCACTAAACGTTTTGGAAATACTTTCATTATGCGTACAGCTAAGGAGTGGAATTCCCTGCCGGAGTCTGTGTTTCCTGATAGCTACAATGTAGGGGTCTTTAAGTCAAGAGTGAATAGGTTACTTCTAGGCAAGCGTGCTTCACCGTCGACCACTTCATCGTTTACCATCAGGTGAGATAGTGGTCAAGTGCGAGCCTATAATTTACAAACAAAAAAAAAAATATGTCGCAGTTTAGATAAGTTTGTACACTATATAAATACTTAAGTATTTAAAATAAAATATGTAGTAGTTGCGAAGTGTGTGTGGTCTAAATTGGTGAAGTTCTTCATAAAGAACAGGTGCGCAGTACTTATTACCGGCGTGTGTATATGACTAGATGTATGAATTTGAGGGAAGCAAAAGAAGGATCGATCGATGTAAGGATCGTAGCACGTGGCGTTCTGTAGTTTCTGCCTATCCCCATAGGAAAAAGCGTGAGTTTATGTATGTAGGTATTTAGTACTTACATTACATTAGGGGAGATCCACTTAAGACAATTCCTTTTGGCTTGTCTTGTTGTACAAACTGTACGGAAACGCAACGGGATAAAATAAAACTGTCGAAGCCACTAATACCGTCATTCTTTCTCCTTCTTGCAAGTCTACTGACGTTGTAGATTCCGGCAGGATTAACGGAGCGGTAACTTTTAAAAAACTGTTCAAAGCTACCAATTCGTATTACCAACAGCGTGAAAAGTATTTCAGTGATTGTTACACGAACTAAAGACAGATTTACCCCTATTTTTTAGTGTATGAATATTTTTTGTACAAAAAATCAAACCGCCATCCAAAAAAAACATTACAAAGAGAAAAATAACTTTATTTCCCGAAGTCGGTGTCTTTTGTACCCATTTTTTTCCAAGGCATATGCAATAATATTCTAACTGAAACAATATTCTCACAACGGCGACGAACGCTTATTACAACACACGTAGCTCTAAGTTCGATTATACGTCCTCCAACCGCTTCGAAATTCCCTAATATACCTCCAACAGACACTTCAGCATCAACTTGCTGTATGAAATGGATCCTTAAGGCGGTACCCCGAGCAAAACACCGCGCAAGCCGTTTTTGTGCTGTTTTGAGGAGCTATCTACTCGTTATTTAAAAAGAAATATCAATAAATAAAAATACATTAAATTTCTACATAATATTGATTCTAAAATGGTAGATTTAGTTTTTTTTTAAATGTTGTATATAATTCACTAATCTACTTCCAAAAAAACATGAAAATGAGAAATAATTATTGATATTATGCATCTCCTCGTAAAGTGTTCATTGATTATTTTTTGTACTAACACTAATGGATAGAAAATTTAATAACGAACATTTTTGTAGAATTATTTTTTTCAAAAGACCAAAATTCGATTTTATAAAGATTTTATTCTAAAATCTGGGCGTATTCACTACTGTAATTCATGCGCCACCAGTGCCGCTAGACCAATAGGAACGCTCATATCTCATGCCGATTTTTTGGTCAGGGTACCGTCTTAAATCTATCGCTTTATAGTTCACTTTCGTTTCATGCTAAACTTAATAGAGAACGGAGTCTAAAACGTGCCAAAACTATGCTTAGGACAATGTTCTACTAGTAAAAGTGGGACCTAAAATTCTGGCACTGAAATATTTAGAATTTACTCAAAGACGAGACAAATATTTTAGTAAATAATTTCTAAAACCACATCAGTTTCATGCTCAAATTCCTAATTATGTAATCATATTTTTTACTGAAACTATTACACAAAACATTCCAGAATTTTCTGTCAATCTAAAATCAACTCCATTTATATGAAGATAAAGTTGACAATCGATCCGTACCGCACATAAAAATGCACACTATTAAAATATAAAAGAAAAATCTCGGTAGTTTCTGACAATCTAAAATCAATTCCATTTGTACGGCGATAAAGTTGACAATCGAAAATAATAAAGTACACTTCCACACGACATCTTATCCTGGTACTACTTACCGCATCGTTGTTGACGAAGAACGACAGGTTGGCGGCTGGCAGCGAGTGGCGACTGATGCACTCCACTTTTAGCTTCATGCCGGGCCGGTACCGGCGCTTCAGACCGTGCATCGAAGGCCCGGATTTAGGCAGAACTGGAGACAGACAGAAGGATGTAAATACGTTTTTGAATATAGAAGCAGGCATAGTCACCCATCGCCATTTTTAACCGACTTACAAAAAAGGAGGAGGTTCTATGTTCGACTTCTTGTATGTTTTTTTTTTTTTTTTTTTTTTTTTTATGTATGTTCACCGATATCTCCGTCAATTGTGGACCGATTTTGAAAATTCTTTTTTTGTTTGAAAGAGTATGTTTCAAAATTGGTCCCATTTTAATTTGGTGAACGTCTGATGTGGAACTTCGGAGATACACAACAGAACTCTTCAATAAATAACGGCAAAACTCTCGGGATTGCTGCAATCGCATGTCTGTTTGTTGTTTATACCATTTCATAACATAACATCACGCCAGTACGCTCTAAAGGGGTACGCAGATCTCTCATTTCAACGGTTATGTTCAAGTTTCATGTTATTCGGTTAATCTATTCTTGAGTTATAGGGACCTTAATAAACAACTTGCTATTAGGTAGGTAAAACTAAAAAGGGAAAAATAAAAAACTTTTATGCAAAAAAATACTACCGACTTCCAAATGAAAAACTACAAAGTTAAAAATAACTTAACTTTTGGAAGTCGGTGTCCATATCGCAAAAAAATGGTTCCTACGAAAGACACCGACTTCCAAAAGTTAAGTTATTTTTCACTTTGTAGTTTTTCATTTGGAAGTCGGTAGTATTTTTTTGCATAAAAGTTTTTTATGATTGTCCTTATTTATCTTAAAATAAAACGGCATTACGACACTTTAGAACACTATATCGCATTCTTTTTAAGTGACTTTTTTTAATCGTGTGTGCCGAAAAATCAATATCGCGATGTGGTTACTATATCTATTCAGTTCAATGCCCTTGGTACAACTGGGATCTGGAGGCAATAGAAATTTGCTCCATGTAAGATATTCAGCTGTATCTGGACATATACATTGGAAGCTGACCCCAATATAGTTGTAAACACTAGACAGATCATTATTATTTATTTATTATAATTATTTAAACAACGCATTTTACATGGATTTTTATATAATGACGTATTTGCACGACTATTTTTGTGAAACAGTAATCCTTCAAACTAATATCAATAGGGTAGTTGACCAAAAATATCTATTTAGTCCGTCAGTAGTCCTAAAAATATTGGACACGTATTTTTTGTTATGCCACGTACACAAAAAATAACGACGCTACAGTGCGTTGAAATATCGTGTGACGTCACGGTGTGCTACATTTTATACTGACAAAGTGACGTCACAAGCCTGAACTTTGATGCGCTTTATCTTTGTTTTTTTTTTTTTTATTTGATAAATTAAAAAATACGGGTTCAATATTATTTAGTAATCTCACTGACGGACTAAATAGAATTATAATAATTCTATACCACTAATTATGGTTTTCAGTGTTTGGTATTAGTTAATGGGATCACACTTGACGTCATCCTTGATTAAAAACGACAGATGAGGTCCAAGATGAAGCGATAAAAAAAAGATAAGTGTTGTTTGTAGGTACGCTACATTGTGGTCATCCATCTAGATAACACAATATGGTTCCTTAATAACTCTTCTCACAAAGGAGCGTATGCCCGGAAAAAAAGTATCCAATGCTTTTCGCCAAGATCGAATAATATCTCTATACAAAAAAAACCGACCAAGTCGACCGAGTCGGACTCGCGCACCGAGGGTTCTGTACAAACCTGTTGATATATAAATAAAAGTGCCGGTGGTTGGTCGGTTTTTAGTTTTTTTTTTTCGTCTTATGTAACTAAAAAAATACGATTTTCACAATTTATCCTTTATCTGTGCTATAAAACGTTGTTTCGTACCAAATTTCAAGATTCTGAGCTCACGGGAAGTACCCTGTAGGTTTTGATTCTTTTGCGAGTGGGTAGGTTTTGATTCTTATCCTATAAGGATTCCGTTTTTTCATTTCGAGGTACGGGACCCTAAAAAATATCAAAATTCGTTCAGCGGTTCAGGCTTGAAAACGTAACGAACCAACAGACAGAAATGAAATAGCTGTCCTATACTTGTTTACACAATATGCTATCTAATGAGCTAAATATTGAACTATCATTGCAAAATCTCAAAGCTGCAGTTAATTCTAAATGAAAATAACTGAGCTTGTAATTTCAGCATTTGAACCAAGGTTAGCTATACGATTTTGTAATCAGTCCTGCAACCTTATTGCGTAATGTATTCGGCAAGGCAAAGGACAAAGAGCACCACAACTATCGACCAATCAAATGATGAGATGAAAGACGCGAAGTGGATATTCCTCTATGTGATTGGTCGATTGTTCATACTCTTGATATCCGGGATAAAAACTATGTAATGTCCTTTCCAGGGTCTCAACCTATCTCCATACCAAATTTCATCTAAATCGGTTCAGCGGTTTAAGCTTGAAAACATTACAGACAGACAGTTACTTTCGCATTTTTTATATTAGGAGTATGGAAAGTGAAACATAATTAATTCCAATATTTTGTCAACAGGTTGAAAAAAAATTATCTTTTCAATGTTAACAACTCATATTACCGTCGAAACAAACTGCTTTCAAATCCATAAAAGCATGCGAAACTCAACCAAAACTGCCATTCAAATAAATTAAATTAAACTTTAACGAACTTTTCACCCAAAAGTTATTAACGTACGGCCGTAACGGCAAAAACGGATCTATCTCACTCATTTTCAAGTACAGATAATTTTCGGATTATCGTGAACAAGGGTCGGCTTTAAACTTACATAAAAAATGAATATTGTTCATCGCTGATAGGTGCCCATATTGTATCCCTTTATTATGCAAATAGAAGTAAGATGCTTTGGTACGATAAAACGGAACAAGGGTACTACTTTAGATTTATTCGTAAAGTTAAACAAAAGCATACACGCCTTATATTGGGACATGCCGTCCGATGAACCTATGTAGGTAAGTATATGAAAACTACTGCGACATCAGATAACTGAGCTTCAATGTATGCTATTTCGTTTTATGAAAAATGCTTGAGTTTGTTTTGCTTATATTGTGAGCAAAGACTATCTTAACAAGATACTTTAAGGAAGAATCGATTTCAAGGGTTTCAGCAAACAGTTATGTAGATAAAACTTCGTATAAATCCCTTTATACGAAGACATAGAAACATTGCCTTCTTTTCTTGCAGATATCGTGGATGATTTGTTGTTTTTAATGTAATAAAAACTGTAGAAATCTAATGAAAATAAAAGTTTTTCAGTTTGCCGTAACTTTGGACTTTTATTGTTATTAATTCAAGATATTTTATTGCTTTTGTAGCCTTTGTAACGCCAACACATTGTTTTAATAGCATTTTTCATTCGTGCCGGTTTTTGTATTCATGATAAAGGATTTCAATTTAAAAATACCACCTGAATAAAAACCGTTTCCAAAGACAATAAACAAACATTTATGTGGCAAGTCTTTTTCTAGGAAAGCAAACCGGTAAATATATTACGAGACCATTTTCTCCGAATTCCTAGCTAAACATATATCCATCGGGCTATAAATACGGGACCTCACGTTCTGAAGGCATTGCTTGCGTAAAACAGTGTCACCCTTAAGGTGTTTTACTGTCCTATAAGGCCCTTAGACTGTAGTCTATAAAGTCTGTCACTTTTGAAAGGACTGATTGGAAGACAGCTTTATCGTCCTGTGTATCTAAAGGTGTTTTAGGTCGAGAAAGGAAAAATATATTGAGTACTTTAGCTTTCGGGATGGGTTCATCACTGTTTGATGATAAGGTCTGTATGTTTAACCCCATTTTGAACTATCTTATGATAGGTCTTACCCTTTTTCCAGGCACAGCTTGTAACATTGTTGCCATAATTCATTGACATGAAACTCAAGTCTGGTGGTTATTTTGTTATTTATCAAGCTTTATTTTGTGTTGTGCTTTGTTAAAATACTCGGGTTAAAGATCTCAAATGTTGCGATTTTTTATTGTATGACAATGATATAGTGTTTGGCCTAAATTGAGCCTACACATGCATCTATTAATCAACTTGTTTGCAACTAGAACTAAACATTTCTGACTAATATCTGGTGCGTTGGTTGGTTGGTTTATAAAAGCACCATATACTACCTTGCCATTGTTTTTTTTTTTGTCTATGTTACTATCACTATGTTTCCGCGGACGAAACGGCTTTTGTGATAAAAAAAATGTTAATCTTTGCGTTACCTACCGGGAAAGAAATGTATATCATGATTCTTAATAATATGTGTGCCGGCTTCTTTCAGCCTCGGTGACTGCTATTGATCTGTGTGGCTATTAGCGGTCTATGTGGCTACTAGTGATCTGTGTGACTTCTAGCGATCTGTGCTGATGCTATCGACCTGTGTGGTGGCTAGCGGTCTGTGTGCACCGTTAACGGTCAGTTTGGCTGCTAGCCGTTTATGTAGCCTTTAGCGATCTGTGTAGCTGCTAACGGTCTGTGTGTTTACTAGCGGTCTGTGGGGCTGCTAGCGGTCCCATTGACTGCTAGCGACCTGTGTGGCTTCTAGCGATTTGTGTGCACTGCTAGTGGTCCGTATGGCTACTATCGAACTGCGTGTCTGCTAACAATATGTATGGCTACTATTAGTCTCAGTGGCTATTAGTGATCTGTGTTGTTCTTAACGGTCTATATGGTTGCTATCGATCAGTGTGGCCGACTAAATTACTGATAAAAACTAAAATAAACATGGACTCACCCACGACATACATGTGCGTGTGTACTTGCGCGGTCTGGAAGGAAGGCGCATCGGCTGACACTTCGCATGTGTAGCGACCGCTCGCAGTCTGTGTGGCTGCCTGGATTGTTATCTTCTCTGCGTTGCTTTCTTCTCTCTGTACAGATAAGTAAATTTTTAGTCAGAGCAATATTTTTAAATAATTAAGTCAGTACAGATTACTTTAAAATGCATCAACACGTGCGGGGCAAAAGCCTCTCTTTCCCCATTACTACCAGTGTTTTCTATCAAGACCACTGGCTGTTTGTTTTAGCTCGTCCCTCCACCTTTTATGGGGTATGCCGTGACTGAGGTCATAAAAATTGCTTAACATATGACTACATTTTTTTCGGCAATCTCAATTAAAATTACGTTGGAACAAACACTACACTACACTAATTTAAATTACACCCATGACAATCAAAGCTATTTTAAATCATATACATAATCCTACTCATATAAAACCAGTTATTATTGTGATGCAATATTCCTACACCTGAGTAATGGGAAAATTAGTATTGAAGTCAACAAACAGTTCAACAACCAACAACCAGCAATAATAATCCCTGATCTCTATAAATGGCGTTTGGATGCAATTTAATACTGGAATCTATTGCTCATCTACACGATGTCTCTTTAATTAGCGTTTACGACACCACATTAGTGTAATTTTATCGGAGTTAAACCCGCCACTTATCCCGAACATAGTTTCAAATGCTTAACACTAATTGTAATCGCTTAATCCGTGGGAGATGATGGGTGTAGCAAAACATCACGTTAGATTACCTTTGGGGAGATTAAGTGCCTACATAGAGGTGTACCTATTTTAGTACAGTTTTAAACACAAAAAGTAGAGATTGTTTTTGTTTAATTTGAGACTACTAATACAAGGAATCTCTGCGAATGCGTGCCTAAATATGATTGCTTTTCTAGCTTCTGCCTGCGGCAAAGTGTTATTTTGATTGCAGGGTAACATTATTCCGACATTAATGGCATTTTTGGTATTCCAGACAATAATCTATTTCTGTGCCAAATTTCAACTAGATCCGTTCAGCCGTTCTGGCGTGATTGACTAAAAACATGCATCAACACACACATCCATCCATTCAAACTTTCACATTTATAATATTAGTAAGATTGAATTTTCACCATCTCTAGATAAGTGACATTCTATCAACAAAAGCGTCGCAATAGTGATTGTTAAAATGTCGAAAATGTATGGGTATACCAAGCACTATCCAAATATCACGTGATCATCAAATCAAATATCACGTGATCATCAAACCAAATATCACGTGATCATCAAATCAAATATTTTGGCATTTCGATAATCGCCATCGTCTCAAACCAGTGGTAAGCCGGGCGGTAAAATCTAACAGTGTGCTCTATGCACTCATTTAGATTTTAATATTCGTAAAACCAGTATCTGTAAGTGGAGTGTGCACTTTGATAAATCAAAATGGAAATATTTTTGATTCAACTAAACCTTATATAGGAACTTTTGAATTGTCAAACAAAATATGAATCTAGTTGCACATTCACAAGCGTCAGTAGGTCTCTATGGAGAAGAATGTGCAAAATACTCCACGGACACCCTTTTCAATCACTTTTCACTACAAACAATTATTTGGTTATATCATTATTGCTGTAAAAATAAATATGTGAGAACGGTGTAAAAAGACGTACACGTAAAAGCGTCTAGATTAAAACAAACATATCAAAAATACAATAAGTACGTAATTAAAAGCAGGCCTAAGCAGTTAAGTTATGACCAATCGTAACTGATGGCGCCCGTTCACGAACATGACGCATGGATTGGCATCACTAAGCTCAACCATCATGAAGGGAACCGAATGATCAAATACATGTGCCACTATCAGAGCGAGACATTAGAGAGAGGCAGACACAGATACGAGCGAAAGGCAAAAAAAAACTAGGTATCTAAACACTAAATGTATATATTTAAATGCGCTACGGCAGCTTAAGTTCAAATGTATCTCAAGATTATATGTACAAATATCCAAATCCAAAATCATACAAAAAAGAACGGGAAAATTTTACAAACTCTATTCTTTAGTTAAAAGCACCTTTTATGATATATTTATTTAGGTATAACCGCATGTCGCTGGAAGACCTACAAAAGAACTCCAACTTTTGCTTAAACTGGGTCACGTGGCAATTTCATCAACTCAAACCCCATTTATAGTCTTCAGTTTATTTTTTGTGCAGAATCATATAATCATTCGTAGATTTGATCGCAAAAGTTCATTATGATACGAGAGAAGA
This sequence comes from Orthosia gothica, assembly GCA_949775005.1. Taxonomy (NCBI): domain Eukaryota; kingdom Metazoa; phylum Arthropoda; class Insecta; order Lepidoptera; family Noctuidae; genus Orthosia; species Orthosia gothica. Next base: position 13,199,416 of record OX459056.1, read on the forward strand.
AGAATTTTTAATTGATTACAAAGTAGCTTATGTTGATGGCTTCACCCGTGTCAAATTCGAAAATTATCCCACTGGAACGAATTATCGGGATAAATATTAGCCTATGTCTTAATCCAGATCAAAGTCTACTCCAGCACCTCGTCCAAATCCTTTCAGCTCTTGAGCCGTGATTATTGATCTACAAAAGACTTCAGATTTTCGTTTTGTCTACATATTTGTTTATTTTTTTTTATTAATGTACACACAGTATACAACATAACGACAAGACATCGACACAATAGAGTACAAAGGCATAAAATGTATTCAATTGTATACGTACATTTAATGCCTTATCGTATCTACGATCACATAAGTACCAGTCTATACGAGAACAGAAGAATAAAATGACTAATTGGTAACAAATATCAAGACAATGAAACAGAAAGGCACTCGACTACAAAACAGAGCGATAGCTTTCAACAGACACTTGATTATTCGTCCTCAACTTCGGATGGTAGCACAAAACAAGTTATTGTGCAAATACAAACTTGAATATGTATCAGAGCATACATATTCAATCTGGCTAACAATAGGCAATTAAGTAAATAGGTATCTTCCAGGCCAAATAACTGTGCAACTGAACCAGACTGCGACGTAAAATTCAAATATGACAGATACCAAATTCATTATGGTTTATACGTAATTGTTTTGGTAATAACAAGATTGAATACCTGATTATGATTTATTATGTAGATAACATTGTAGTCATAAGTTATCGACTTTTCTTTACTTTGTGTTATAAAATTCTTACATCCATTCTGAGAGCTAAAATTAGCAACATATTGATATCAATTCAATCATGTCTGCTTCTCAGAATGGATGTAGGCTATACTAACGAGCTGCTATGACAATCCGTATATTTCCTTTTTTGTATCGAACTGTACTCATTCGGAAAATTTTGGTATGAGGACAATACACAGATATTAAACCTATGAATTCGGAAATATAAGAATTTGAAAAAATAATAATTATGAAAAATAATGTTGCGTATTTTAAAGAATTGGTAAAATAAATAAAATAAAAAATCGTGAATTTGGATTTTGGCGCCGTCACCGACATCACCACAGCTGCTTACAAACGGTTGAAGTAAAAATGAGGAAACCGGCAAATTCTAGGACCAAAAATCGATGACATGTGGCATTAATAATCCACTCTGAGCCCAAGTCGCAGATTACAGCCAACTCTCTCTCACATAGGAGACATTATGTCACACAAATGGGAATGACACCGAAGCGAAAAAAAAAATGAAATTCAGTACATGATTTTGGACCCCCTAGTGTAGGAATATTTTGTCGATTTATTCAATTTTTTTGAAAAATTGCTCAATTCGATTTCTAATTAATCCAAAAAAAGAGAAACAGTGCGGGCGGCGCGCCTCTATCGTGAACTTTAGGAAATCAGCTGATAGATAGCGCTTTTGAATTTTATTTTCATTAGTTTTTTTGTGAATGTATTTTTGTCTTTTTTTTTCAAATTTGTGCAAAACCTACGAAAAATGCCAACACTATCCGGAATCATGAAATGAATTCATGGTATTTGTTTTCGCGTCGGTGTCAGTCATCCCGAATATAGGCTGATCATGGTTATGCTATGACATACGTACTTTTCTATGGTCTCTTCTCTTTCCACCGGAAAACTTATGATTTTCTAAGCGATTAATTTGAATTTTGAGTTGTTTAGTACTGTCATATTTTGAAATTATAATATACTGACTGTGTGATTAGATTTCCACTTATTGCAACAAAAGTTCTCTTTATGTTGATCTTAGACTAAGGGCCGGTTTCTGAATGAAATATTTGTAGTTAAGAATGTGTTATACCTGCCTTCAATTCTAAAGTTTGACTGGTTTTCAGGTAGAGTTTGTACAAATTCCTAAAAGTTATTTATTTGAAATTAAGTATTTGTACAAATTCGGAATACAATATAGCAACCGGGATTAAATCACGGTATAAACTATTCACATTAAATTAGTATATTAAATTAAAAAATTAAAACAAACACAACACACAAGGTAGATTACCTTGATATATGTCACCACTGATCCAATGTAAGTACTCCTACCCACCTGAAAATAATCCCTGATTCACCACTATCAGCACGAAAAGGTCGTGTCTAATAGTAACAATACATTACCTTCCTATTGGAATTTACCGACTCCAAAAAGGAAACCGGTTACCAAAATACGCGTACTAGGAAACAAACGAAATTCAACTTGTCACGTTATTATGTCAGTTGAGGAAAATTACATTTATGTCCGGGAAACGTGAGTAATAACGGGAACCTGGAAGCATTAGATCTGGGACGGATTAGACCTTTCGTACGGATGTAGATATGGTGGACGGCAGATGAGTCCTTTTAAATTTGAGCTAAGTAATTATTCGCATAGTGAATGTATGAGATGTGGATCCTTTTCTTTGAGTCTTGTCTGATCCTGTGTCGGATGGAGTAATATTAAACGAGAATAGATTAGGTTATTTTCAGATGTTCCTACGGATTCAACCTTTCCTGTTTATATAAGAGTAAGTGTAAGAGCGTATAACCTTCGTAATTGTAAGGTTCCTAAAGCTGCTGAGACTCTTTGTGTGTATTAAAAAAAAGTGGTTCAAAAGTGCTGTCCCATGTTGATTGTGGTATGTATGGCAAAAATAATAAATATAGCAACATATAGTATATACAAGTAATCGTCACTTAATATAATAGAAACAATACTATTAAAACCTAATCTGACCGCATAACCTGCTTACTACCTTATATGGCAAAGGATATCTATATTTCAAGCTTCCTCCAGTTTTTAATCTTTAAAGTCAAACAAAAATTAAAATTTACGAGTAAAAAATAGTTGACTCTACCATGCATTCGGAAAAGTAGGTTGTTATGGAGAAGAAGGCACAAAAAACTCCATATATACTCTTTAAAAAAAAATAGGTGTTTTACAACATTTACATAAGTATATGCATTAATAAATTCATATAATTATGTGACGACCATGCACCCAGAATAGCACTACACACTATACTACGTACAGGTTTAAAGTATTAAAAGCATTAACAGGTAAATTAATTAATTTGTTAAATAGGAAAATGGTTCTCACATACTTACAAATATTGCAAACACAGGTAAAATACCTAATTCAACAACAACGGAACAGCGTGGGAGAAAAAAAAAATGAATACAATAACTATGAATGAAAAAAAAACACATTTACCGCTACTGGAATTCCACTTGAAACTGTCAAACAGACAGTTTCAAGTTAGGAAACGTCACTCAAGAAGATTTGCTGTAAGCGACTTAACATTTTGTTAGAATATTTTTTCAGTTAAACAAATAGCACTGAAGCAGATTTTTTAAATTGTATCAGTTAAAAAAACAATAGCATTTTTGTTTATTAACATGTTGCTTTGCATTTTTTTTTTACTTCTAAACTTTGTTCTGTTTATTGATTTAGAGTGCATCGACGGCAGATAAGTTGTACAAAGACGCAGTTAATGCCACAAGACATTTTCTACCAGTCAACTTTTCGGTTAAAAGGACAACACCGAATATCATATTGATCCCAGAAAATGACACGCTAAAGCATTGGCCCACGTAGGTGAAACTAAAAACGTCCTTATGTATTTGACGACATAAAACGAAAACGTACCTTATGAGCCTCTCCTTCATGAGCTTGAGAGTAGGATCAGAGAGCTTTTTGTTTATATCTGTACGGCGGGTCTTGAAAAACTTAGACCCGACCGTATGGACAGCTTCCACGAACCCATCGCTGTATTCGTCCACGGAGCTCCCTAGGCACTCGAAACGATTCTGGAGTTCGAGCTGAAAGCTATCGGGGTTTTGGATCTGGATCTGTGCTGGACGAAGCGTAGACTTCATCAGTCGAGACCTTTCAAGCTTGATATTAATGTTCAATGTGCCTCTTACCATACGGTGATCGCTCCCGGTTTTCACCGAATTGATCACAGAGACATCATTGAACATTTGCTTCTTGGTTGACATGATGAAGTCGATCTCGTTTTTTGTTGCACCATCGGGGCTTTGCCAGGTTCACTTCCTATGCTCACGCTTTCTGAAAAAGGAGTTCATCATGTGGAGGGCTTTCTGCTCCATAAAACTGGCCAGTAGGTGACCCCGGAGGTTCCGACATCCAACTCTAAATTGCCCCACTTGCAGCTCGTCTCTTGCCCAGTTTCGCGTTGAAGTCCCCCATAACAACGATGAAGTGAGTTTTGAAACAATGCATTGCTATAGAGCTATCCTCATACATGGTCTCTACCTCGTCGTCGGAGTGTGCAAAGGTCGGTGTGTAGACCTGTATGACCTTCAGCGAATATCTCGAGGATATTCTGAGTATAAGGTACGCCACCCTGGTCGACACACTCTCGATCTTCACCACGTTGTTTACAAGGGACTTGTGGACGATAAACCCGACACCTCCGTGGGACTGCCGGTCACCCTATCGGAAATAGAGCAGGTTACCGGATTTGAGGATTATTTAGTCCTCCCCCTCTCTTCGGACTTCAGATAACCCTATAAAACTCCATCGCAACCTGCCCAATTCTTCCTCGAGTTCGGCTATCTTCTCGTCGGTCCGGAGTGTTCGCGTGTTGTATGTTGCCAGGGTCAGTCGTCGGTGTTTATTGGGGTAGCCGGGTTCACTCCGGGGATTCTTCGCAACCCTTGCCACGCCATCGCCTCGACCGCTACCGTAGTCGAGGGTAGACGGGCTGCCGGGTACTCGGGGCCGTTTTTTCTTTGTGCTATTCATTTGGTTTGGGGGGGGTTTGCCTTAATCGCCACGCTTGGCAGGCGGGTTTGCGATCGCAGTTTGTTGTTGAAGAGCACAGAGAACTCTGCTGCCCATTCTCTGGTGTATCCCTTAGTAGCTTCTTACGACACCCACGGGAAGATATGGGATGGTGAGATTCTTTACGTCCGACACCATACGGAGCCTATTGCCATTAGAAAATAGGAAAAAATATTGTTTATTATTGAAACAAAATTGAGTTAAATCAATCGTTCAATAAGACACACATATTTGTCTAGTAGATTTGACTGAATTTCAAAGAATTCAGTAACAGATATTTCTCATTTCTACATTACCATAAGTGCAAGTTACATATTCAAAATAAAAAGCAAACTGAAGCTAGTCTGCAAAATTTCACTCTTCCTGTGTTGAAAATGCTGTGAATGTAAATCCAGTATACATTCTGAACTTTTGTAGCTACATTATTATCTAAACCATTTAAATCCTTTCTGTTGTTACAATATTTATTTTATGTCTGTGTTGTCCCACGGCGAGATACAGATATTCTTTCTTCATTTCATTCCTCCTGGTTATGTGCAAGGTTTAGAATAGTCGAGGTCATCCCGCCATCTTGCCCGGGGTCTACCGCGATGTCGCCTGTTTTTTGTGGTACCCACACTGTGGTAGATTTAGCCCATAATTCATTCGATATGCGGAAAACGTGGCCAGTTCAGTCGCACTTAAGCTTGGGTGATTTTTGAGTGACTTTGGCGATTTGTGTTTAACAATCAATGTTTAACCATTTTCTTTATTGGCCTGCTGTATTCTAAAAAGCCTCTGTATCCATTCCATCTTTCGCAAGCAGCGCATCCTCCTTGCAGTTTCAACTGAATCTATCCCGTTTGTCCCGCCATCTCTTCCGGAAACCTGTAGAGTTCTATTTTTGTTGGCCAGTCAGCCCGGCAAACAATAATAAAATTGAACTGGTCCCAAAAAAGCAATTTTCAAAATAATTTAAATTTTCATTGTATCTGACTGCAAAGTCTTCATTCTACGTGACCAGTTTACACAGTGCCTTTTTATTCGTGTCCCACTATACTCTCAGGGCTGAATTAATTACGAAATATGTCACGTCACATCTACGGACGACATAACGAAGAGAGATAATATGCACTTTTTATCACAGGCACGTCATAATTAAAAGATGCATTCTTTTGTTTTAAACATTTTATTATAACAGCATTTCATGTATTTTAAAAACTGAGACGTAATAAAAATTGTAATTAAATTCTTTCATCATCCGTGACAGGTTGTCGTGAACAATTGGATTGAATTGTTGCTGATGCCTATAGCACTATTATAAACTTAAGTGGCAGTGGGTAGGGCACATTGCTGGCAGAACGGATGGTCGGTCTTTTCGGGTCTTTTCAGCCCGAAAAGACGAAATTAAGAAACTTTGACATGCAATAATTCTTAAAGTATAATTTCTTCTAGCTTTAAACACAACGAAGATACAGGCGGGTCGAAAATGTCCTGAATATCTTCAAGAAAAGGATGGTAAGGCCTTTGGCCATGCCAAAGGCCATAGCCGCACAAAAATCTTGATAATTGGCAATGTATTAAAAAAAAAAACAGCCCTAGCCGTTATTGCTGTTTCGAATACCGTTAATCTTTGAAATGCCTTTGAATAAATTGAATTATGTAAATGAAACCAAATAACCTTGTTTGAAACTATGAATGTTTACGTATTTACTTATGTAAGGCTTTTCGCGTAGAAAAGTTTGAATTCTGTTATTTTAAGAATTCAATTAACTTTGATGTCGTTCCTATTCTAAAATTTATTTTATTAATTATGAACACAATAAATTATTTTGTTGAAACTCTATTTAATGTATTATACTTGAGAGAATGAAGTTGCAAATTCGTAAGTTAATTAGAAACAGAGAATCGAATAAAATGATTCATTCAGTGAACAACTATAGAATAGTCGATTGTTTTTATTCGTATTTCATACTAGCTTCTGCTAATGGCTTCGTCCGCGTGAAAATTATATAGTAATAAATATGCTAGGTCCTAATCCAGGACATGGTCTACCCGTGTGAAAAGTTTCATCTAAATCTGTTCAGCCGTAAAGAGGAGAAAATATAAAAGACAGACTTAATTTTGCATTTATAATATTTGTAACGATTTTTGCTTATTGCTGTCATAAAACTTTATTCTAGACTCAAGGGGCACGCACCCCTTCAGTCTAGAAAATCAGTCACCAAAATGTTATGTTGTCGTTACATTAAATATTCAACGAATTAAAGTTAGATTATACAAAATTCAGTTACAGACAGTACCCAAAGTTCTAGATTGTTTATGTACCCTTTTACCTTTCAATTGTTTGTAGTGTCCGACCGAAATTTCGGTTTCGGTTTCGGCTTTGGCTTCGGCAGGCTTCGGCAAATAATATCAACCTTCAGCAACGCCCAAAATGGGCCGAAGTTTTGGCCGAAGCCGAAAGTTTCTAGCATGTCCCGAAAATTAACGAATTATTACGAATGCGCGAGAGTGCAATGGAAGAGGCAACGGGCGGGGGACATATTTAAATCAAAAACAATATATAAAATGCCAAATTTGAACTGAATTTCAGAGGGTTATACAAACTTCGGAAGCGGCCGAAGGTTGTGGCGATAGCCGATTAACGCCTTTGTTTTCTGGCGGACACTAGTTGGTTGTTACTTCCCTTTAGAATCACAGGTGCGTTATGCTCCATAACATGATCGAGAAGTCATTAATCTGGCAATAATAGCGAAACATAAATCTAATCTGGTTTAATGACGCAAAATCGCACTTGATATAGAGGCGAGTATTACCAATAATACGGAAGGTAGTTTAGGCAATATGCCGAATATTCGGCAATCAATCAGGAATGTCGGATTTATATTTAGTGCAAAAACTTTTATAAATGGAATAGCACCGTTAGGTCTGATACGTTATAATAATTATTTGATAGGTATACCTGCAATAAAATCGTTGTTCCTACATTCGATTATTTTGAGACATACAAGCTATCTTGACCTTCATCATACATATCAGCCGAAAGACGTCCACTGCTGGACATAGGCCTCCCCCAAGCGTCACCACATTCACCGGTCCCGTGCGTCTCGCAACCAGCGGATCCCCGCAACCTTCACGAGGTCATCGGTCCATCTAGTGGGAGGCCTTCCAACTCAACGTCTTCCGGTTCGCGGTCGCCACTCCAGAACCTTTCTGCCCCATCGGCCATCCGTACTGCGAGCAATGTGCCCTGCCCACTGCCACTTAAGTTTGGCAATTCTTCAAGCTATGTCGGAAACATTGGTTCTCTCACGGATCTCTACATTTCTGATTCGATCACGCAAGGAAATGCCGAGCATAGCCCTCTCCATTGCCCTTTGAGTGACTGTTAGCTTTCTGATGAGGCCCATTGTAAGCGACCACGTCTCAGAGCCATATGTCATCACTGGCAACACACACTGGTCATAGACTTATGTCTTGAGACACTGTGGTAAGTTGGACGAGAAGACACCGCGCAACTTCCCGAACGCTGCCCAGCCGAGTCGGATGCGACGGTTGATCTCTCTCTCGAAGTTGGTCCTACCCAACTGGATCGTTTGTCCCAGGTAGACATAGTCGTCAACAACTTCGAGTGTAGAGTCTCCAACCTTGATAGGAGTGGGTGTAACATGGGCATTCAACATCACCTTGGTTTTGTCCATGTTCATTTTCAGACCCACTCTTTCGGAAGCTCTAGGTCATCGAGCATTGTATTGAGGCTCTCCTTGGTCTCAGCCATGACCACTATGTCGTCGGCAAACTGAAGGTGTGTGATGTACTCGCCATTAACATTGATGCCTAGGCCCCTCCAGTCCAGAACCTTGATTACATCCTCCAGCGCAGCAGTGAACAGTTTCGGAGAAATGACATCTCCCTGTCTCACACCACGCTGGAGAAATATGGGTTTCGAGGTCTGATCCTGAAGACGGACTGACATGGTGGCGTTTCTGTACAAAAACTTCAACACCTCAAGTACCGGTAGTCGATCTGGCACCGTTGGAGAGACTGCAGTACAGCCCAAGTCTTGAACTTACTCAAGAACAACTCGATAAACTTGAGCGGCTTCAACATTTTTGTATAAGGTTCATATTCGGTTTGCGCAAATATGACCATGTTTCCGATTGCCGTGTGAAACACAAGTGGTTGCCAATTCGTCTTCGCTGGAACGCTCATATTCTTTCTCTTTTGTGTTATTTGCTCTTTACTTCTTCTCCCTCTTGACCTCAAGGATCGCTTTTGGTTTATCTGCTATCACACCAAACCACTTAGGTCATCGGATAACTTGCGACTTAAAATGCCAATGCATTCCACCACTTTCTTCGATAAACCTTTTACTGTCCAAGCTGCTCATCTGTGGAATGCATTGCCCGACCCAGTAAAACACGCTAAGTCGTTGCCTGTATTAAAAATACTCGTAAAAGAACAATACCTGTCGCTGTGGTTGTCGTTACCCAACATTTACTTTCATTACCTTTACATGTTGAGTATGTATGAATTTATATATCTATTATAATATAAACCAAATGTATGTATTTGTGAATCTAGAATAATATTATTGTATATTTAAAGTAAATATGCGTAATGTTATTTGTTATACCAATGTCAACCTTATTTCATGTTCAGGCTATCACTGTTTTCCTTTTTTATTTTGTATCTATTATTATCGGTAGGCTCGCGTTTGACCACTACCTCGCCTGTCGTTTGTCCATTCCAGGCTGCCTGAAAGAGATCGCGGTATGCGATAAGTTTCCTTTTCTTTGTTTTAACCTGGTGTACAATAAAATATATGTAAATTAATAAACTTGGCTGGCAGTTTTGCTGAACTGGCCCTTTTTGGCGTAGCCAAGAGGCACACTTTTCCACTAATTTCTGACATCGGACTTTATACTATTTTTTTTTCTGTTTAGGGTTCCGTACCCAAAGCGCAAAAACGGGACCTACCTTCTAGTAACAGTTACCGAGTTGTGAAGGTCGGTTAGGCAGTTGCTCCATGTAAAATACTAGTAATCAGCTGCATCCGAATAGACTGAAAGTCGAACCCAACATAGTTGAAAAAAAATAGCCAGATTGATGGGTTTTCATATATCAAATAATCAGTGTAGGTAGGCAATCAACTTGTCAGTAATACAATACACATAACGAGAAAAATAAATAAAATGTAGACACTGGTTTAAGTAACAATTTTTTTTTCATGAAGATCAGCAACAGGTGTACACATACAAAACTCAGCAACGTAAAAGCCTCAGGGATCAAGGGATTACAACAAAATTGCACGAAAAACAGAATTTTAGTTTTCCGAAAAACTCTTTGCTTTATAATTCGGGCTTCTACGTTTCAAGGACGAAAGTAATCCATTTACGAAGACCTAGCTATCAAATAACTTTGATGGATGTGTATTGCTGAAACCTTTATACATACATTTGGAGCTGTTTTTTACCCGACTGCGGCGTAGCGGGTAAGAGGGATGTGTTTTTCAGTTCTGAGTTTGCCGCCAATACTTATTTTGCTCGTTTTTTCAATTGGATATCCCCTAAATTCCAAGTTATTTCCTCCACTCAATTTGAACAAATTGACAAGACTTTATTATTTATTGACATTAATCGAAAATATATTTCTGTTGCCATGGCAGCTGAGTCTGTTGGAGAGGAAGGATATAGAATAGTTAAGTCTCTGTCTTAGGTCTATAATAATGAGACAGAACTTTATTTTGGTTTGTAAATTAATCTAAGTAATTATGTAAATCTTCCACCGTTCAAGACCGCGATAGAAGGCATGTACTAAGTTGGAACCTCGGTATTGTTCCCATGTGGTTCAGTACTTATAGATATTTACATTATACAAAGGTCTAGTTTTAGATAGTTAGGTATGTGATTGACTTTGACTCTTAATCCCTAGATTGCTTTTTTACAATTTATGTCTGAAAACTGCCACCAGAAGGTACGTTTTCGTTTTATGTCGTCAAATACATAAGGACGTTTTTAGTTTCACCAGCGTGGGCCAATGCTTTAGCGTGTCAATTACTGGGATCAATATGATATTCGGTGTTGTCCTTTTAACCGAAAAGTTGACTGGTAGAAAATGTCTTGTGGCCTACACTGATTATTGATATATGAAAACCCATCAATCTGGCTATTTTTTTTCAACTATGTTGGGTTCGACTTCCAGTCTATTCGGATGCAGCTGATTACTAGTATTTTACATGGAGCAACTGCCTAACCGACCTTCACAACTCACTAACTGTTACTAGAAGGTAGGTCCCGTTTTTGCGCTTTGGGTACGGAACCCTAAACAGAAAAAAAATAGTATAAAGTCCGATGTCAGAAATTAGTGGAAAAGTGTGCCTCTTGGCTACGCCAAAAAGGGCCAGTTCAGCAAAACTGCCAGCCAAGTTTATTAATTTATATATATTTTATTGTACACCAGGTTAAAACAAAGAAAAGGAAACTTATCGCATACCGCGATCTCTTTCAGGCAGCCTGGAATGGACAAACGACAGGCGAGGTGGTGGTCAAACGCGAGCCTACCGATAATAATAGATAAAAAATAAAAAAGGAAAACAGTGATAGCCTGAACATGAAATATGGTTGACATTGGTATAACAAATAACATTACGCATATTTACTTTAAATATACAATAATATTATTCTAGATACATTTGTTATATATTATAATAGATATATAAATTCATACATACTCAACATGTAAAGGTAATGAAAGTAAATGTTGGGTAACGACAACCACAGCGACAGGTAATGTTCAGTATTTTTAATACAGGCAACGACTTAGCGTGTTTTATTGGGTCGGGCAATGCATTCCACAGATGAGCAGCTTGGACAGTAAAAGATTTATCGAAGAAAGTGGTGGAATGCATTGGCATTTTAAGTCGCAAGTTATCCGATTACCTAAGTGGTTTGGTGTGATAGCAGATAAACCGAAAGCGATCCTTGAGGTCAAGAGGGAGAAGAAGTAAAGAGCACATTACACAAAAGAGAAAGAATATGAGCGTTCCAGCGAAGACGAATTGGCAACCACTTGTGTTTCACACGGCAATCGGAAACATGGTCATATTTGCGCAAACTGAATATAAACCTTATGCAAAATAATAATGGACGACTATGTCTACCTGGGACAAACGATCCAGTTGGGTAGGGCCAACTTCGAGAGAGAGATAAACCGTCGAATCCGACTCGGCTGGGCAGCGTTCGGGAAGTTGCGCGGTGTCTTCTCGTCCAACTTACCACAGTGTCTCAAGACAAAAGTCTATGACCAGTGTGTGTTGCCAGTGATGACATATGGCTCTGAGACGTGGTCGCTTACAATGGGCCTCATCAGAAAGCTTACAGTCACTCAAAGGGCAATGGAGAGGGCTATGCTCGGCATTTCCTTGCGTGATCGTATCAGAAATGTAGAGATCCGTAAGAGAACCAATGTTACCGACATAGCTCGAAGAATTGCCAAACTGAAGTGGCAGTGGGCAGGGCACATTGCTCGCAGAACGGATGGCCGATGGGGCAGAAAGGTTCTGGAGTGGCGACCGCGAACCGGAAGACGTTGCGTTGGAAGGCCTCCCACCAGGTGGACCGATGACCTCGTGAAGGTTGCGGGGATCCGCTGGTTGCGAGACGCACGGGACCGGTCAATGTGGCAACGCTTGGGGGAGGCCTATAACCAGCAGTGGACGTCTTTCGGCTGATATGATGATGATGATGACAAAAATGTTGAAGCCGCTCAAGTTTATCGAGTTGTTCTTGAGTAAGGTCAAGACTTGGGCTGTACTGCAGTCTCTCCAACGGTGCCAGATCGACTACCGGTACATTGAGGTGTTGAAGTGTTTGTACAGAAACGCCACCATGTCAGTCCGTCTTCAGGATCAGACCTCGAAACCAATATTTCTCCAGCGTGGTGTGAGACAGGGAGATGTCATTTCTCCGAAACTGTTCACTGCTGCGCTGGAGGATGTAATCAAGGTTCTGGACTGGAGGGGCCTAGGCATCAATGTTAATGGCGAGTACATCACACACCTTCAGTTTGCCGACGACATAGTGGTCATGGCTGAGACCATGGAGAGCCTCAATACAATGCTCGATGAACTAGAGCTTCCGAAAGAGTCGGTCAGAAAATGAACATGGACAAAACCAAGGTGATGTTGAATGCCCATGTTACACCCACTCCTATCAAGGTTGGAGACTCTACACTCGAAGTTGTTGACGACTATGTCCTACCTGGGACAAACGATTCAGTTGGGTAGGGCCAACTTCGAGAGAGAGATCAACCGTCGCATCCGACTCGGCTGGGCAGCGTTCGGGAAGTTGCGCGGTGTCTTTTCGTCCAACTTACCACAGTGTCTCAAGACAAAAGTCTATGACCAGTGTGTGTTGCCAGTGATGACATATGGTTTTGAGACGTGGTCGCTTACAATGGGCCTCATCAGAAAGCTAACAGTCACTCAAAGGGCAATGGAGAGGGCTATGCTCGGCATTTCCTTGCGTGATCGAATCAGAAATGTAGAGATCCGTGAGAGAACCAATGTTTCCGACATAGCTTGAAGAATTGCCAAACTTAAGTGGCAGTGGGCAGGGCACATTGCTCGCAGTACGGATGGCCGATGGGGCAGAAAGGTTCTGGAGTGGCGACCGCGAACCGGAAGACGTTGAGTTGGAAGGCCTCCCACTAGATGGACCGATGACCTCGTGAAGGTTGCGGGGATCCACTGGTTGCGAGACGCACGGGACCGGTCAATGTGGCGACGCTTGGGGGAGGCCTATGTCCAGCAGTGGACGTCTTTCGGCTGATATGTATGATGAAGGTCAAGATAGCTTGTATGTCTCAAAATAATCGAATGTAGGAACAACAATTTTATTGCAGGTATACCTATCAAATAATTATTATAACGTATCAGACCTAACGGTGCTATTCCATTTATAAAAGTTTTTGCACTAAATATAAATCCGACATTCCTGATTGATTGCCGAATATTCGGCATATTGCCTAAACTACCTTCCGTATTATTGGTAATACTCGCCTCTATATCAAGTGGGATTTTTGCGTCATTAAACCAGATTAGATTCATGTTTCGCTATTATTGCCAGATTAATGACTTCTCGATCATGTTATGGAGCATAACGCACCTGTGATTCTAAAGGGATTTAACAACCAACTAGTGTCCGACAGAAAACAAAGGCGTTAATCGGCTATAGCCACAACCTTCCGCCGCTTCCGAAGTTTGTATAACCCTCTGAAATTCAGTTCAAATTTGGCATTTTATATATTGTTTTTTGATGTAAATATGTCCCCCGCCCGTTGCCTCTTCCATTGCACTCTCGCGCATTCGTAATAATTCGTTAATTTTCGGGACATGCTAGAAACTTTCGGCTTCGGCCAAAACTTCGGCCCATTTTGGGCGTTGCTGAAGGTTGATATTATTTGCCGAAGCCTGCCGAAGCCAAAGCCGAAACCGAAACCGAAATTTCGGTCGGACACTACAAACAATTGAAAGGTAAAAGGGTACATAAACAATCTAGAACTTTGGGTACTGTCTGTAACTGAATTTTGTACAATCTAACTTTTAATTCGTTGAATATTTAATGTATCGACAACATAACATTTTGGTGACTGATTTTCTAGACTGAAGGGGTGCGTGCCAAAACAATCGACTATTCTATAGTTGTTCACTGAATGAATAATTTTATTCGATTATCTGTTTCTAATTAACTTACGAAACTGCAACTTCATTCTCTCAAGTATAATACATTAAATAGAGTTTCAACAAAATAATTTATTGTGTTCATAATTAATAAAAAAAAAATTTAGAATAGGAACGACATCAAAGTTAATTGAATTCTTAAAATAACAGAATTCAAACTTTTCTACGCGAAAAACCTTACATAAGTAAATACGTAAACATTCATAGTTCCAAACAAGGTTATTTGGTTTCATTTACATAATTCAATTTATTCAAAGGCATTTCAAAAATTAACGGTATTCGAAACAGCAATAACGGCTAGGGCTGTTTTTTTTTTAATACATTGCCAATTATCAAGATTTTTGTGCGGCTATGGCCTTAGGCATTGCCAAAGGCCTTACCATCCTTTTCTTGAAGATATTCAGGACGTTTTCGACCCGCCTGTATCTTCGTTGTGTTTAAAGCTAGAAGCCTAAGTTTTCAGTGACTAAGAAAACATAGTATAACTAGGCAAAATGCCAAATAACATTTAATTTGAAATTATACTTTAAGAATTATTGCAAGTCAAAGTTTCTTAATTTCGTCTTTTCAGCCCATCGACCATCCGTTCTGCGAGCAATGTGCCCTACCCACTGCCACTTAAGTTTTTAATAGTGCTATAGGCATCAGCAACAATTCAATCCGATTGTTCACGACAACCTGTCATGGAAGATGAAAGAATTTAATTACAATTTTTATTACGTCTCAGTTTTAAAAATATGTACATGAAATGCTGTTAAAATAAAATGTTTAAAACCAAAGAATGCATCTTTTAATTATAACACGTGCCTGTGATAAAAAGTGAATTTTATCTCTCTTCGTTATGTCGTCCGTAGATGTGACTTGACATATTTCGTAATTAATTCAGCCCTGAGAGTATAGTGTGACACGAATAAAAAGGCACTGTGTAAACTGGTCACGTAGAATGAAGACTTTGCAGTCAGATACAACGAAAATTTAAATTATTTTGAAAATTGCTTTTTTGGGACCAGTTCAATTTTATTATTGTTTGCCTGGCTGACTGGCCAACAAAAATAGAACTCTACAGGTTTCCGGAAGAGATGGCAGCACAAACGGGATAGATTCAGTTGAAACTGCAAGGAGGATGCGCTGCTTGCGAAAGATGGAATGGATACAGAGGCTTTTTAGAATACAGCAGCCTAATAAAGAAAATGGATTAACATTGATTGTTAAACACAAATCGCCAAAGTCACTCAAAAATCATTCAAGCTTAAGTGCGACTGAACCGGCCACATTTTCCGCATATCGAATGAATTATGGGCTAAATCTACCACAGTGTGGGTACTACAAAAAACAGGCGACTCCGCGGTAGACCCCGGGCAAGATGGCGGGATGACCTCGACTATTGTAAACCTTGCACATAACCAGGAGGAATGAAATGAAGAAAGAATATCTGTATTTTGCCGTGGGACAACACAGGCATAAAATAAATATTGTAACAACAGAAAGGGTTTAATTGGTTTAGATAATAATGTAGCTACAAAGTTTAGAATGTATACTGGATTTACATTTACAGCATTTTCAACACAGGAAGAGTAAAATTTTGCAGACTAGCTTCAGTTTGCTTTTTATTTTTAACCGACTTTCCAAAAAAGAGGAGGTTCTCAATTCGACTGTATTTTTTTTTTTTTTATGTTTGTTACCTCAGAACTTTTCACTGGGTGAACCGATTTCGATGATTCTTTTTTTATTTGAAAGCTGGTGCTTGTCATGTGGTCCCATTTAAATTTTATGAAGATCTGATGAAGAACTTTGGAGATATACATCAGAACTCTTCAATAAATGACGGCAAATCACTCGGGATAGCTGCAATCGCATGTCTGTTTATTGTTTTTACCATTACATAACATCACACTAGTACGCTCTAAAGCAGTACGCAGGTGTGAACAGTTAACCCTGGTATACTCTCATTCCACCGGTTTTGTTTAAGATTCATGTTATTGTGATAATCAATTCTGGCTTCACTTTGGGCATTATAGGTACCTAACCTATAGAACTATAGAACTGGTCCATTATGTAACACAACTAAAAAGTGAAAAATAAAAAAAACTTTTTACAAAAAAATACAACCGATTTCCAAATAAAAACACTACAAAGTAAAAAATAAATTCAATTTCGGAAGTCGGTGTCAAAAAACGAAGAAACAAAAACAGGAACACCGACTGCCGAAATTGAATTTATTTTTTACTTTGTAGTGTTTTTATTTGGAAGTCGGTTGTATTTTTTTGTAAAAAGTTTTGAATATGTAACTTACACTTATGGTAATGTAGAAATGAGAAATATCTGTTACTGAATTCTTTAAAATTCAGTCAAATCTACTAGACAAATATGTGTGACTCATTAAACGATTGATTTAACTCAATTTTGTTTCAATAATAAACGATATTTTTTCCTATATTCTAATGGCAATAGGCTCCGTATGGTGTCGGACGTAAAGAATCTCACCATCCCATATCTTCCCGTGGGTGTCGTAAGAGGCGACTAAGGGATACACCAGAGAATGGGCAGCAGCATTCTTTGTGCTCTTCAACGACAAACTGCGATCGCCAACCCGCCTGCCAAGCGTGGCGATTAAGGCAAACCCCCCCCAAACCAAATGAATAGCACAAAGAAAAAACGGCCCCGAGTACCCGGCAGCCCGTCTACCCTCGACTACGGTAGCGGTCGAGGCGATGGCGTGGCAAGGGTTGCGAAGAATCCCCGGAGTGAACCCGGCTACCCCAATAAACACCGACGACTGGCCCTGGCAACATACAACACGCGGACGCTCCGGACCGACGAGAAGATAGCCGAACTCGAGGAAGAATTGGGCAGGCGATGGAGTATTATAGGGTTATCTGAATTCCGAAGAGAGGGGGAGGACTAAAAAATCCTCAAATCCGGTAACCTGCTCTATTTCCGAGAGGGTGACCGGCAGTCCCAGGGTGGTGTCGGGTTTATCGTCCAAAAGTCCCTTGTGAACAACGTGGTGAAGATCGAGTGTGTGTCGACCAGGGTGGCGTACCTTATACTCAGAATATCCTCGAGATATTCGCTGAAGGTCATACAGGTCTACACACCGACCTCGGCACACTCCGACGACGACGTAGAGACCATGTATGAGGATAGCTCTATAGCCATGCATGGTTTCAAAACTAACTTCATCGTTGTTATGGGGGACTTCAACGCGAAACTGGGCAAACGAGACGTGGATGACCTGCAAGTGGAGCAATTTGGAGTTGGACGTCGGAACCACCGGGGTCACCTACTGGCCAGTTTTATGGAGAAGGAGGCCCTCCACATGATGAACTCCTTCTTCAGAAAGCGTGAGCATAGGAAGTGGACCTGGCAAAGCCCCGATGGTGCAACAAAAAACGAGATCGACTTCATCATGTCAACCAAGAAGCAAATGTTCAATGATGTCTCTGTGATCAATTCGGTGAAAACCGGGAGCGATCACCGTATGGTAAGAGGCACATTGAACATTAATATCAAGCATGAAAGGTCTCGACTGATGAAGTCTACGCTTCATCCAGCACAGATCCAGATCCAAAACCCCGAGAGCTTTCAGCTCGAACTCCAGAATCGTTTCGAGTGCCTAGGGAGCTCCGTGGACGAATACAGCGATGGGTTCGTGGAAGCTGTCCATACGGGCGGGTCTAAGTTTTTCAAGACCCGCCGTACAGTTATAAACAAAAAGCTCTCTGATCCTACTCTCAAGCTCATGAAGGAGAGGCGTGAGATGATCCTGCAGTCTTCAGACGATGCGTTGAAATACCGGCAGCTTAATAGACGGATCTCAAAGTCCTTGAAAAGCGACCTCCGCCGCTATAATACTGAGCGTATTAAAGATTCAATTGAGCGGCATAAGGGCTCCAAGGTCTTTGCAAGAGATCTGTCTATTGGGCAGAGCCAGCTCACGAAACTGAAGACCGACGATGGCAGGATCGTATCCGCCATCGTCCGTAAACCGGAGCTTCTGAGGGAGATCGAGAAATTCTATGGGCAGTTGTACACGTCAACCAGTAAACCCGTCGCGAATCTAGTAAAAGACCCTAGAGCTAGATTGACCCGTCACTATACCAAAGGCATACCGGACGTCAGCCTGTACGAGATTAGGATGGCTCTTAAACAGCTTAAGAACAACAAGGCACCGGGTAATGACGGCATTACGGCCGAACTCCTGAAGGCGGCTGGAAAACCAATACTTAAGGCCCTTCAGAAGCTTTTTGGTGCCATCATACTCGAGGGGAAAACGCCACAGGCATGGGTGCAGGGGTGTGGTGGTACTCTTTTTCAAGAAGAGTGACAATGCTCTATTGAAGAACTATAGGCCCATCTCACTTCTTAGCCATGTCTACAAGCTGTTTTCAAGAGTCCAGGTTATACAGAAGACCGAAGAGTATAACCTGCCTCTCTGTTTAGCGTTTGTGAACTACGAGAAAGCCTTCGATTCAATCAAGACTTGGGCTATACTGCAGTCTCTCCAACGGTGCCAAATCGACTACCGGTCCATCGAGTTGTTGAAGTGTTTGTACAAAAACGCCACCATGTCAGTCCGACTTCAGGATCAGGCCTCGGAACCTATCATTCTGCAGCGAGGTGTGAGACAGGGAGATGTCATATCTCCGAAACTGTTCACCGCTGCACTGGAGGATGTCTTCAAGGTTCTGGACTGGATAGGGCTAGGCATCAACGCCAATGGCGAGTACATCACTCACCTTTGGTTTGCCGACGATATAGTGGTCATGGCTGAGACCATGGAGGACTTCAGTATAATGCTCGATGACCTAAGTAGAGCTTCCGAAGACGAAGTTCTCAAGACGAAGGTCTATGACCAGTGTGTGTTGCCAGTGATGACCTATGGCTCTGAGACGTGGTCGCTCACAATGGGCCTCATCAGAAAGCTTACAGTCACCCAAAGGGCAATGGAGAGGGCTATGCTCGGAGTTTCCTTGCGTGATCGAATCAGAAACGTAGAGATCCGCAAGAGAACCAGGGTTACCGACATAGCCCGAAGAATTGCCAAACTTAAGTGGCAGTGGGCAGGGCACATTGCTCGCAGAACGGATGGCCGATGGGGCAGAAAAGTTCTGGAGTGGCGACCGCGAACCGGAAGACGATGCGTTGGAAGGCTTCCCACCAGGTGGACCGATGACCTCGTGAAGGTTGCGGGGATTCGCTGGATGCGGGACGCACGGGACTGGTCAATGTGGCGACACTTGGGGGTGGCCTATGTCCAGCAGTGGACGTTTTTCGGTTGATATGATGATGATGATGATGAATGGCAATAATTTAAGTAATGTCCTACAATTTGACTCCACCTTGAATTAGCTTGTACAAAAGCATGTGTGGCAGTGCAACGTGACTAAGTCGATTGGAGTGGAGAGAAGTTACTAAAACTCAAAGAATATAGATACCATTTATGACCACTGGATATCATACGTAACACCCATCATTAAAACATTGCTAGTTCCAAAATATATTTTTCCAAGTTTTTTTTTTTTTTTACCCTTCATTCTGCATACCGAAGTATGCAGAATGAAGGGTATAAAATACTAAAAATGTTCACATTTCAGAAGAAATAGAAGAACAACGTAGACATAACATGTTTATGAGTACATTTATTAACAAAAAAAAACTAGTTTTATTTTTCTCTGAAAAAAACATATTCGTGAGATAGGCTTATATTTGTTAGATCTGAGAATAGATGAAATGTTGTCTTAAGCATCTACATATCAAAATATTTAATACTAACATGTTATAATTATTATGGAGAAACTGAAGTTACGAAAGCTTGTTTAAAAAAAAAAAATATTAAGGCTTCTGCAGAAAAGTGCGGCGGGGAAATGCCAAAGATATATTTTTACTAATTTTGTAAAACATGCTTTTTTAAGGTTTGTCTTGCAACTTTTATCTTTAAGTTAAAAGTTAGTAAATTAAAGAAAAAAGAAGAGTTAATTCAATTCGGAGATGAACTCTTTCATTTCCACACAAAAAAAATATTACTCGACGACAAGCACTTATTATAATCTCCTCTAAATACTGCCGTTTTACTTAGCCCAACCATTTAATTGCCCACTAGGCCCTCATGGGATCACACTCCCTTTCGTGATCACGCCTCAGCTGGATAATTATGATAAACGACAGACCCTCACCGAAACAATTTATTGTTATTTTTGAGATATCCGACTTCTATTTTGGCGGGCCTATTTCCGCAGTTATTAATAGCCGGGCAAGATAATTCAACCGTTATAAACACTATGGTTAGGCAGAGAATAAAAGCAAATTTGAAATAATCTTCTATTCTCATCCATATTCTAAGTCATTTCCTCAACTTGACTCAAACTCGGCTCAGCGTCCCTCAGATAAATTGACAATTATAGCTTGTTACTAATAACAACTGTCCCACTGCAGGTTCCCATCGAGATCACGACTCTCAGTGTCTTAGCAAGTAGAGTGGCGAAAGATTCCTTCAAAAGAACATAGAATATGGGTGTTATATAGAAAATTGTATCATATTTAATAATCAAACTTGTTACAAAATTAATCAAGCATATTCTTCGTCGATTTATTTAATTATTTAAGAATCACCAACAAGTGTTACAAAAACATAAAACTTACACACAATATATAAATTGGTACACATCATCATTATCCTATAGTGCACACTCAATTACAGACAACTACAGCTTTTACATAGCCGAGCATACACAGTTTAATATAATTTAAAAAAAGTATATAATAAAAAATTATCGACATGCGATACGAATACGAAATACAAAAAAAAATACAAAACATTAAAACTTAGTATTACCTGAATGTCAAATAAAAATAACAGTCGATTGTTGTTTTAATAATTAAGAATTCACTTAACCGCACTCACCACTCGAAAGTGCCATTAAATATTTAACTAAAAATACTTGCGTTAAGTACCCTTTCAGCACCAACGGATTATGAATGACATAAGACAATGAGGCTGTTCACACGATGTTACCGACTATCGTAACACACAGGTTACGTAATAGTATACCTACATATTTTTTATTATAACTGCGGAAGTAACTTTGTCTGTCTGTTCGTTTGTTACCGCTAAATAAAGGCATAAAAACACCTAAACTAGTGTCCTACCGAAAGTTCGGTTTCGGATTCGGTAGAGTTCCGGCAATAAAACGAGTTTCGGTTTCGGCGGCAAACCTGCCAAAACTACGACCAAAACCGAAACTGCATTCGGTAGTTTTCGCGCTGTGATCGGTCATGTTCGACGCGTTAAATCCATCCAAGCGAGTAAGCGACGAAGACATTTTGCCGCGTCCACGTGCCTAATCATGTCGTAACTGGCTTGTTTGCAGTTCGTTTTGTTTGTTATGAGTTTTCGTGTGATTTATTTTGATGACGATAAACAAATAAAGACTGACTGATTATAAACATTTTCTTTATTTTTCCCCGAAAACATGATCCTTTTTAGGTAGTTTCGGTTTCGGTTTCGGATGTTAAAACCAGTTAATAAACTAAACGGCTGAACAGACTTATAAAAACTTATTTCACAGGTCAACCTGAATTATGATAGAGGATACTTTTTATACTGATAATATATTCCGATGGGATAGTAAAACCCGGTGGAAGAAGCTAGTGTTATCTTTAAAGAAGCGCGAATTTTCTGACTTACTAAGTTCGATCCCCGAGTCGGGAAAATTGGCAGTAGCACAGAAGATTATCTGTACACGGGTGTGTCTAATGGGGTAACCCCCTAGGTATATGTGATTTTAAACATAACTGTCCATTATACTCTCCTGCTTCCCCCTTCAGTGTACAAGCGTGGCGTTATGCTGCTTCGTGTATAAAGATACTTCAAAATTTACCACCATCTGATAAAATAAGGGTTGATATATTAAGAGGATTTTTATTTTACAGTTCACTGGAGGTTACGAGAAGTATGTAAGTCTTGTTTGTGTCTAAAACGTCGTGTGTATGTGGTTTCCAAGAATTGTTGGACACAGTCCCAGATTTCTAGCTAAAGATTTTGTTAGAATATCCTAGTTACTGTAAAATAAAGCTGATACTCAGGGAAGTTTTTATGTGCTCTAGTTCAAAGAGATTTTGCAACACAGTGTCCATGATAGGTTTTATTTCAGTTGTAGTACTGGCAATTTTAAAACGAGTTCTAGTTTTTAAATACAAAAAGAACAAACAAAAAACATCCAGAATGCGTTGAGTTTCCAGAAAAACTCCGCAGAGTTACTAACGATTTATCTAAACTAAACGAGATTTAGGAACAATTTAAACTGTTTGGAACAAAAACTTCGTACAATTCTACAGTAAGCCGTTGAACAATTCAATCTTATTTTGTGACAAAAAACTTACACTGAAATTCGCAGACGGTACTTAATCTCGGAAAAAAAAACGTGGAGCTGGCAACCCTGTGACATCATTATTGTAGGCAACACTGTATGTTTAACCGATGTTGCCTACTTAGAGAATTATGGGGTAATAAGGCCTTTGCCACACTAGACGGAAATTCCGTCGCCGAACTTCCGCGGCGGAACGCCAATACATTGTTATTGCATATAAAATACAAATAGCGGGCACACTACGCGGAAGATCGGTCGTTCCGTCGCGGACGATCGGTCGCTCGGAGCGGACCGCTCACTCGCCGCGTCTGCTCGGTCGTCCGCGCACCGATCTTCCGTCAGCGTAAGATCGGCAACGTCGCATTACAGGTATTTGTATGCATCGCGCCACATTCAGCGGATAACTCGCAGTGACGACGCACGCACAGGATGTTTGACACTGAACGATTTATTATCGAAGTGCAAAATAGAGTTTGCCTTTGGGACTCTAGAGAAAAGCCGGATAGAACTGCAAAGAAACGAGCATGGGAAGAGATTGCGAAAATATTGTACGACAATTGAGATAGTGAAATAGAAACAAAACAGCGAGAACTTGGTGAGTTTATCACTTCTATCGGATCCATCACGAATTCACGACCACACCGTATAAGCGCAGGCAGCCGACTGATGATCTGCCACTGAATATTCAGTGTGGCTGGTACCGTATAGAACGGATTGACCGCCGCGGAAGTTCAGCGACGGAATTTCCGTCTAGTGTGGCAAAGGCCTAAGAGTGCCCCGCGTTAAATGCTTCCATATGGTGCCCGCAGTTAATCGTCGGCTTGTGCAAAAGCTTGTCGCTATAATTAGGTGAATATGTATGTTACTTTGCCTAAATAGCTATATTTTATAAGTTTAGTCTAAAAGCTACCAAATAAAAGCACTATGCAAAAAACCGTTTTTATAGAAATTGTATTATTTAGAAAAGTGTACACATTATTTGTAAGAAAATTCATTGTCACTATAGGTCTACCAGAATCTCATGGCAAATGTGGAAATAAAAATTTGTTGTGTGCAATACTGGGGAAATTGGATTAAACGGTCTTGATACTGTTTATTTTTTATTTATGTCTTTAGTATTAATGAACATGAGGTACCTATATTATAGTAGTCACAGCGGATATTTGTGTCTATGAACTTGGTCCTGCCAACCATTGCGTTAGAAACAGTTTGTCATCGAGTATACTGCATAGAGTAAGCGAGATAGGACGATGTGACATACATAAGCGAGTGAAAGAAAGTTATACAATGCTATCTTCACCTTCAACATTGACACAAAAATAGCTACTGCGCGGGGTCTTGCAACAAATTCAGAGATACAAAGATCCACTGTGAGTATTATAGGTATGTGTAAGTGTATGAATAATGTTGTTATACATCGGGTTCTTAACATAGGAAAAATAAATCAATTGAATATAAATTTAAGTACTAATTTATTATATATCATTTAAATCATTCTAATAACTTAAAACCTCATTCAGAACTAGAAAACTAGAATACAATTCCATGAACTCCACTGGAATTTCAAAAACTTGTATCTTTGTAGTTTTATGTCATCTCTCTCCATCAAAATGGTTATTTTTCATTGGCATTTAACATATTCAAAATCAATCTCTTGATGTATAAAGTCTGTAAACAATAATAAAATGTATCATGTTACTTATAGTCATTCATCATCATCAGTCTATATATACTATTTTTGTATGTAAGTTTTATGGCCTGGTTGCTAGGACCTAGGCTGGTTGTTAGCCACGTCTTTGGAAAGAGTTTTGGATCTTATATTTATTCTTTAGTATGCATTAGAATGCGGATGTAACAGATTCTAATGTTTTTTGGAGTATTTGGCAGCAAATTGTATCGAATCTGTCTTTCCAGTAAGCTTTGCAGAGGCAGTCAATACTACAATAAAATACTCCGCTTCACTATCCCGAGATCGCTTCTGTCAATGATTTTACAAATTGTCCAGTTGCGTAGACAGTTGAGACACAAAACTACACCAATAATATATCACAATATCCACTAGGAATCAATTTGCAAATAATATTAACAGCCACTGAACTTCACTCGACAAAATCCCGCCAAAAACTCCCGTCTATATACACGTCCCACTGCAGGGCGCAGATTATTACTTACGAAGAATTAGTAACAGTTACATTACTGTTGCCATTTCCTTCCGGCCATCATTCGATGTGCCCTGACCTACGATTTACCATATAATAGTAATGAAAAGAAATAAAAATTAAGTACGAAAAATATAAAATAAACTAAAAGTATCAAGACAAGTCAGTCCAACTTACCGGTCCACTCTACGACGCACTTTAAAATCAAAGATTGCGTTTGATTTACGCCTTCTTCTTCCCTTATTTTATGATACACATTGAAAACAATAAGTCTCGCTTGAGATCGAAGTGGGTTTTTCGACATTTTCACAAAAATAACAAATTTTCAAGATAATATCAAAAAATTTCAGCAGCGGTTGACACATCAAGTACTGTGATTTGACAGCTGACAATTGACATTGCCATATGAAATTCACAATTTAAAAAAATAAAAAATGCCATGAGATTCTGGTAGACCTATAACTGTGACAGTCGCATTTGTCTGCAGGATCTTTAATTTAGTTAGGGTTGTAGTTGTCGACCAATAAAAAGGTTTTTATTTTTCATAATAAAATCAAGAGTGAAAATTTAATGATGTTTTACATACCGAAGCAAACAAGCAATGTAATAACTTCACCAGTAAATTAGTAGGCCAATTACCTTCCACCTCCTCCCACAGTAATATCTCCTGGTTCATATGTTACTTATCTAAAATAAAATTCTGAAGTCGACACTTGAAACCAATCTTGATTGTTAAATACAACTACTTGGACAAGACCATTATATATTGTCTGCCTTCGGATAATAGTGGGCTACAGGTGGCCTTTGAGTCCATTATGCTAAAAAAACAAGTGCAGATTCAATCCAGACCAATAATATCCGGTAAATTAAATGAATTTAACAGCACTTTAATCAGTAAGTTAAGCGATCAGGACCTCACAGTGAATGATGGCAATATTTTGTATGATGAAGCTTTTCAGTGGTTTAAAAAGAGTTTAACAACACTTTTAAGAAGTAAACTAAAGCTATATGCCCTAATTTTTTATTCAGTGACTGGGCGACTACAGAACTTAGAAAAAGTAGGGAAAGACTTTACGAACTATATGGCCTTAAGCCTTGTATTAACACTGAAACGTTTATTAAGTATGTTGCTACTTACTCAAGATTTTTTTTAAATACATGTTAGGCAGCTAAGGCCTTGTACATTAGCAATAAGGTTAAATTTGCAGAAAATAAAATCAAGACGGTTTGGAAAATTATAAACAATGAATCGGGCAGGAATAAAAGAAATAATACTGATTACACGCTTGAGACCACACATGGAGTTATTAGTGATAACAAAAAAGTTGCGCAAGAATTGGTAAATTTCTTTACCAACATCACAATCAAAACTACTGAAACCTTAAATTCTTCGCCCTCTCTTGCTTTTGGATTATTAAATGCGAACGTTTCAGCCTGTCCGAATGTATTAACCCAGATGTTACTGAAACTATTTTTGACCTCCGATAACCGTGATTTTTTGATATGTTTCTTTATATGACTCATTATAGCTAGGAAAAATGATGAAAATAATTCATCTTTTTGGAAAAGCCAGGAAAATGTCATGTATGGCGGTCTAGTAATAAAACAAAGTATTATAAAATCAGTATTTAATGAATTTAGATACTAAAAAACACAACATTTCGTTTATATTATAACAATAGAAATACACATGCAAATAATCATAAAACAGTTCTTTGGGTGTAAATTAATTTTACACTTTTGACTAATAAAAAAGCTTTTTACTTTGCAAACTTTGCATCTTAGTTGAGGCGCATTATATTGAACCAAAAATAAAGTGATCAAGCCCATCATATGGAGATGATTCTCGATGAGACCTAGATGTAGGACAGGGTCCTCTCCTATCGCTCTTTTTGTAGTTTTCGAGCTAACCCTTTGCCAATGATGACACGCATTATGTACGGCCATATCTAGGCTATGACATAAAAAAGAAAAGTACCGTTTCTTGCCACAAAAAGAAGTTCAATACAAACCTATGTTCTGATTCGAACGACTTATCCCTCCCATATTTTCATTTTATTTTTTATAACAAGGGGTTGATCAATATGCATATATTTCTTATATTCTTGTGAAAACCTCTTGACTTTATGCTAAGGCACTACAGGCTCAGCATTTGAGCCAACAGTAACAACACTGTTGTCATTCCATTTGCAAACTAGAATATGCTCAGATAAACTAGATTTGCACTCATCTGTAAATTGCAAAATCACGCTTCCCCCTAGACCAAACTCTTTGTAACCCAGAAATAAGATGTTGCACCTGGAGTAGAAGACACAGATGTAGAAGGCACTGAAATTGCTATCTTCACCGATCGTGTCAATTGTGCGTCTTCTCTCACGCAAACTCGACAAAGGCTCGTCATCTTCCTCGGCAGAAATCTGAGAAAACTTCACCCAAGCAGGAGCTCTTAGCTGATAAACAGCAACAAGAAACATACATATTATTATAATAATAAGCAGATAACATATATTATCTACTCGTGGGTTCATTGATATGTAACTGAAATAAATTCATAATTACTTTACCTGGAAAAATTTGTAATGTTACGTACTCTTCATATCCAGAGTCTTCGTCAGTAACATCCGCATTGGCATTATCAGGTGGGAAAATAGTTATTTGGTTCGGCAAGAAAATATCTTCGTCAGCTCGCTCTAACTCATTAACAATTTCGATGAGTTAGAGCGCAATTACTAATCGCGTACTAAAATAGAAGTAATCATATAATAAACCCCTATATTACGACGGGACTTTTAAAAGGCCATCGATTTCATACGTGAAAAAAGAACAATTATTTTGCGTTTCGAACCAAACAAATGAGGTTATATTTTCATGAAATAAACAACATATAAATATCAAAGCAAATTTGTATCAGATTCTGCACATAAATAACATAAAAGCTTACCTTAGTGCAGCCATTGTAAAAAAAAACTCCAAGATCTTCAATAACACTCAATATACATAAAAATGTGTGTGCAATTGTAGAAGTAACTACCTCAAATAATATGTTGATAGATACTAAGTAAGTTGCCAATATGAATATGTATCTCAATTAATTGAAAAATTATGAAAAATGCAGGTAGATTAAGTCATTTTTTTGGGCCTTTTAAAAGTCCCGTCGCAGTATCTGGGTTAAATTAAATAAATTAACTTTTCACATATAAACCCCATAACAGTAATAAAAGCTTTTAAGCAAATCAAAATAAAACCGACTGAAGATCTGTGGGGAATGTCCATCAAAGCTTGTACAACCATTATTCAGACTATAGCGCCGTACTTAGCTTTAATTTTCAATTTGTGTGTAGATCAAGGAGTATTTCCGGCTCTAATGAAATAAAGTAAGGTTATACCACTTTTTAAATCCGGGGACAGTAAGACACAAACAATTATAGACCAGTGTCCGTGTTGCCAGTTTTCAGCAAGGTATTTGAAAAGATAATGCTATATCAAATGCTCATTCATTTTAATACGAATAACATCTTGCATGATAAACAGTATGGTTTCACCAAAGGACGTTGTACAACTAACGCTGGTGTCACCCTATTAAAACACATCTTTAATGCGTGGGAAGAGTCGCAGGATGCCATAGGTATCTTCTGCGACCTGTCGAAGGCGTTTGATTGCGTTAATCATGAAACATTACTTCTGAAACTTGAGCATTACGGGCTAGGTCAATCAGCGTTAAGTTTGGTTAAATCTTATTTGAATGATAGACAACAATTAGTTCAAATAAACAGTGTGAATTTGCCGGGGTTAAACGTGAAATGGGGGTACCCCAGGGCTCAATTTTAGGTCCGTTCTTATTTTTAATATACATTAACGATTTACCCCGTTTATTGGAAAACAAACTAAACATGGTGTTATTTGCTGATGACACATATTTATTTTTTTAAATAAATAGACGTACTTGTCAGGTTGACGACGTAAATAACGCGCTACGGCAGGTGCAGGATTGGTTCACTGACCATTATTTAGTTTTAAATGGTAAAAAAACGAAGTGCGTATAATTTTCCTTGCCGAATGTCAAAAGTACTGTTTGTGACATTATATTGAACAAGGAGAAGCTAGAATTCGTCGATGAAACGGTTTTCCTGGGGATCACGCTAGACTCAAGGTTACAATGGGGTCCTCATTTAAAATCACTTGCAGGGCGGCCAAGTTCGGCAGCTTATGCTGTTAGAAAAAATCGACAATTTACTGATGTAGATACCGCGAGGCTGGTCTATTTTAGTTACTTCCATAGTATAATGTCTTACGGTATCTTACTATGGGGAAGGGCTGCAGACATTGATTCAATCTTTATTTTGCAAAAACGAGCCATCAGAGCGATATACAATCTTCGCCGGCGTGATTATCTGAGGGATCTGCTTAAGGACACTAACATCATGACGGTTCCTTATCAATATATTTATGAAAACATCATGTACGTGAGAAATAATGTACATCTTTTTAGTAGAAACGGAGAAAGACATACTAGAAATTTACAATTACATTACTAGAAATAGGGACCAATTAGTTCAACCAGGTTTTACACTGGCTAAAGTAGCCTCTACTTTCATGAGGTACTGTACAAAATGTTACAATAAAATTCCTCCCCACATTCTAGAACTGAATGAGACGAAATTTAAAACTTGTTTAAAACGCTCACTATGCAGGCAGGCATATTATAAGTTGGGGGATTACATCACTGATAAAAATGCTTGGCTCAGTGCTAGTCCTGCTCCACAACCACTAGGGCGCAAAAACAAATGATATGTACAACATTATTGTTTTGAAGTATTGTTGGAACTGCTGAAGACTATATGAATATATTTGTGTTGTATAGACTCGATTTCTTTTAGTATTGTATAGCTGCACAGCACGTGTGTGAGAACTATGTACCCAACTGTAAATCTACCATTTGCTATACCTATGTGTCGTTCGTTGACTTGTGTGTGCCCTGGAAGTTGAGCATGTCATGCTCTCTCAAATGTCTCTCTGATGGTGGCGCGTGTGTTGGATCAATCGGTTCCCTTCATGGTGGTTAAGCTGGGTGGTGCCGATTCATGCGTCATGTTCGTGAACGGGCGCCGTCAGTTGGGATTGGTCATAACTTAACTGCTTCGAATGTTAATGTTTTAACTACTTTTAATACTTTATACCTGTACGTAGTATAGTGTGTAGAGATTCTGGGTGCATTGTCCTCACATAAATGAATTTATCAATATATGTACTTATGTGCCTAAATATTGTCAAAAAACTTTTTTATTTTTGAAAGAGTAAGTATGGAGTCTTGTGCATTCTTCTCCATAACAAGCTGCTTTCCGAATGTACGGTAGAATAAATTTTTATTCCTTGTAAATTTTAATTTTAATGTAACGTTCAAAAGTGCCGCTTGGTGGCCTAGTTGAAATAATAAATATCTTTGTCTTTTGCCTTTTAATTGATTCCTAATGAATGTTTTGGCCTTATTTTGCTTTAGTTTCAATCATTTAAATATATTTATTATTTTTTATATTCGAGTCTCTTAAATGAGTGCAGAAGATTTAATTTCGTTGGAGTCATTTATTTAAATAGACAGGTGCGGCTCATAGTTTGACGACGCGTTTTTATCGATGTACGGCTAATATGACCGTAGAACCATTTCTTTTAAACAAATGTGAACGGCAGATTTTTTAAAGCATATTTTTTTTGTTGTTCGGATATTATAAAATTTGTACCACTTATTATGCAAACTAAACCATTTTTTTTATGTACGTGTACTATTTTAGAACTTCGGATTAAATAATATCAATAAAAGGATTTTTAATAACTAAACGCAATACAATCTTACACTAAATT
The DNA here is from genome assembly GCA_949775005.1 of Orthosia gothica. Taxonomy (NCBI): domain Eukaryota; kingdom Metazoa; phylum Arthropoda; class Insecta; order Lepidoptera; family Noctuidae; genus Orthosia; species Orthosia gothica. Next base: position 13,230,364 of record OX459056.1, read on the forward strand.
CAGTTATGTTTTTTAAGCTGCTTTATGTTAAACTAGCTGTACCCCGCGGTTTCGCTCCCGTGGCCCACTCCACAGGCCCCGCTTCCGGGATTAAAAAATAGCCTATGTCACTCAGGAATAATGTAGCTTTCGATTGGTGAAATAATTTTTAAAATCGGTCCAGTAGTTTCGGAGCCTATTCGGTACAAACAAACAAACAAAAAAAATGTTCCTCTTTATAATATTGCTATAGACAAATATCGAAATGATAATTATTTATTTAGAAATAGAAATAACATCAAATGTAATCAAACTTATCATTATCTAACTATTGCATTCCGCTGCTGGACCTAGGTATCTCCTAATGCACTGAGTAGGTACGATCCTCATCTCAATCTACTTAATCTAAACTAATATTCTAGAGAGGTACAGTTTGTGAGTTTGTGAGGTTGTAGGGGTAATCTCTGGATCTACCAAATCGATTTAGATGAAATTTGGCATGGGGTTTATTTTTACCCTGGGAAGGACATAGCATAGTTTGTATTCTCTTGGGATGATAAAAAACTCTTTTTACGCGGTTGAAGCCGCTGGCAGAAGCTAGTGGTAAGTAAAACACTACAAAGATAGAAAGTAAATAATTTAGAATATGTACTTTACACGTTATGCAACAACATGTAACATTTACCTATATGTAACAATCTACATTGTAACACTAGTACATAAGCACAAAAAATAAAACTAGTTATAACTTTTACGTCCCAAGTTAAGTTATATCTAAATATGGATGTTTTCTAATTCCATTTCATTATTTGCTTGTGACTTCTCACACAAACATAATTATCGGTTTAGACCTGACATTCTATCTTCACTTTATAAAATTATTTTTGCGTAAAGAAGGTTGGTACAGACACAGCCAGTCAACCTATCATAACTGTCAACATTAATAAATAAAACGTTTTGCTAGTTATTTGTCCTTCTAATTATGGGCTTGTACACAAAACTGCGATGCGAATTCGCAATGCAGAAAACAGCTAAGTAGTAACAAGCAACAAGATCGAAGATTTACACAAAACTGCGATGCGACATCGCAGTTGCATCGCAGTTTTGTGTACAAGCCTTAAACCTGTACACGTAGGTTTATAAGCCCCTCCAAATATAGATCACAAAACAAACAATTTCAAGCCACTCCAACACGACCTTCACTGACATAGTTTCCTTGTAAAGTTTCCTGGAAAAATAATACAATTGCCATATTTCTCTTAGTAGTGAACAAATAATTATTTTCAAGTGCATAGCAACGGACTCTTAAAAATATTAAAAAAAAACATTAATGCCCTTAGATCTATTGTTTTAAGGACTTTTGTATAAATAAACGTAATATTAAAATGTATTCCAATCAACATTATAAATGTGAGGCTATTTCTTACTCTTACACGCAAAAACTATCGAATGGATTTTGATGAAACTTAATTATTTAGATTAAACATCAGAATAGCACAGGGATTCATATAACTTATGTTTATTTTAAGTACCAATTCCACACGAGCGAAGCCGTAGGGGGTAACTAGTACGCAATGAACGTGATACTTATAAAATATCTTCTCCAATATTTCTCTTAGGTATCGTGTTTTAGTCACTATTAATCTCAATTCGCATTCAGCTCAGTACGTTTCAGCTCACAAGCTTGTACTCTGCATTCGCATAGTGAGTCGGTTACTGCAGACCACCCCTTTTGCACCAGTGAGTCTGTGCGATTCACACTACCGTATTCTGCCATGCATACATTCTCAAAATACCTTTTAATGACCAGCTGAAATTTGTAAAGGGATCCTTTGTCTGTTATTTCTCTAAAGAACTCTCTCAGAAAAAGGCGTCTAAAAGCAGAGACTGATCGATGTCAGACTCACAATGTCTATCAATGAGGCCTTGAACAAAAAAGATGCCAAGACAATTTCTTTGGTGTATTTTCTAAATCTCATATCCACATAGGTAACAAGTACTCTCGACCTAATCGATTCTACGTAGCTGGCACGAGAATATAAATCAAAACCGTTCAGAATTTCCGTCTATTGTCAGACAGCAAATTTTTCTTCTATGCCTAAAGTAGGCATTATTCAATTGTACCTATCGCCTTATCGTCGACAAATATGCTTTTGTCAATAGAAATTGGAACTGAATGTAGACAATGTGTTGTGATATTGAAATAAGCAAACAAAGCGAATGGATCTCATGTTTCAACGGAGACTGGGGCCGGGCGGCCGGTCATCGGCAAAATGTCATTCATTGATGAATTCAATGGTTCCATCTTAACTTCATTGAATGAGGAAGACAGTGCAGAGTTTGCTATCATAACCATTTATACAAGCAACGGTAACGAAGCATTTTTAAAGGTGGTAGTTGAAAAACGTAAGGAAAACCTCAAAGAAATACTGTTTAGAATGGAATTCTTAAAAGATCCTCACTAACAAGCACAGAACAATTTTTAGCATAAAGAAAACAAACAACACCCTAAAACTATTTTAATCACAAGCGTTCATGACATTATTAGAAATTTACAGATTAAAACTGGAAAAAAATTCTACCATGACCTGCGCTGCGAACTTAAACGAAAAGAAAAATTTATCGATATAATAATATTCTATAAAACATTATAATATTTTTTTTTTTATATTGATAGAACTAAAGACAAAAACAGTTTTCCGACACTAAAGATATTTTTCACTTTTAATGTCGGTTGTTTTACTATGTAAAAAACAATTGACGAAGAATTTTGTGAGATACTTCGCGACATTGACACTGATAGGCAAACATAACTCAAATGATTTGACGCTACTTGAAATTAATAAACGTGCCGACGGGAGCAGAAATATGTTACTCATAGCGAAATTCAAGTACCAACTTATTTTTCTTCCCAACTGAATTTATGAAATAATTTACAAATTTTACTAAGTAGGAATTCATATATGTTTGCTAGGATGTAAGTAATAATATTATTATATTTGGAAAGGTACTATTTACTTTTTTTATCTGCAATCAAAAATATTTAATAAGTAGGTCATTCATCATGTATGCGCAGAAATCTAGGTTAGCTACGAAGCCAGTTGAATCACTACCAACATGAGCAGAGCATATAGTCAACTTATTAGTCCTGGGGGAACAATGACATAATAGGGAAGGGGGAATATGACATAATAGGGAAGGGGGAATATGTCATATTGGAAGACAGATTGATAACAATATGAGGAAGTTGTTAGTACAGCAGTAGGCGGTAGACGAACGAGGCAAGCCAACATAAAGGAAGACTTAATGCCTTCAGAATTCTACCGGAAGCAATTTTTGTTTCGGTCTTTTGTACGTCGGACATGTTGTTGTAATCACATTCTATCTACATTTGTCATGAGGGTGGTATTTAATATGATTTTTCTGGATCTAGAATTTTTCATATTCGTGTTTTTAGTTTTGTTTATTAAAAAAAACGTTGTCCCACACTAGGAACCTCTCCTGTATCCTGGGTGCATTTACAATCACGTAAACTCAAATACACAAACACTCAGACCCGGAACAACTATCTGTGGGCCATTCAAATATTTGTTCCGTGCGGGAATCGAACCCACGACACACACCGCAGCAGCTGATTGCTTAACCACGACGCCAACCGTCTCGTCAAAACCGTGTTTTTTGTTGTTAGAGCGTTATATAAGCTTCTCTGTATTAGTAGTATTTAAACCCTTTAAAGTAAAGAGCAAAATGTCCATCTGAGAAGAGGCAGACAAGGAAGGACCTTATCACGTAGTACCTACATTTTGTCTCATACTGAAAGGTTTAGGGGAGACAACTCCGTCTCCCTAGAGAGTGCACAGACCCTACCTGCGGTTGCCTTTCGGACCGAAATACAAACGATTTCAACCGTATACAGAAATACCTTTTCACCTAAAATATCTTCATAACTACTTCCACACGTTAGCTCAACATAAATCAAATTTCCAGACTGCTTAAGAAGCTTGCTTTGTCTAAACAAGTTATGATCAAGAATGTTCACTTTGCCTCTTAAGAACAAACTACAGACTTCTCAAGAGAGAGAACTTTATATGAGACATCTTGTCTCTTCAAATTAATATTGAAGCTTGAAAATTTGCTCGTTTCATCACTGAGGTACTTTATGACTTTTGATCCCTATTGTAGTTCTGTAACGTCTTTAGCCGTAATTGCTATTGCTTGGTATTTTTCCAGTTATTATTTGCAGTAGGTGCTCATGTATGTTCTGAGTACCTACTGTTATTAGTAAAACTGCTTTATCATGCCATTGACAAGAGCAATCACATCAATCTGCGTAGCCTTTGCCCAACTATATTGGGGTTGGCTTCCAGTATTACCGGATTCAGCTGAGTACCAGTGTTTTACATGGAGCGACTGCCTATCTGACCTCCACAACCCGGTAACTGCGTAACACAGTACCCCTTGGCAAGACTGGTGTCAGATCTCAAGCTTCTGACTACTCGTAACGTCTGTCAAAGATCTTCCAAAATGACAGCCGGGACCAACGGCTTTACGTTACTTTACATACCGAGTTTCCTCCGTGCCTCGGAAACCGAGGCACGGAGGAAACTCGGTATGTTGAAATGGTCACCCATCCACGGACCGACCTCGTCAAGCGTTGCTTAACCTTGATGATCGACCAGTGCGGTTGTTATTATTTAGCCACGAGCTCCTCATAAGGTAGAAAACAAGTACAAGAACAATCACATAAGGTAGAAAATTACTTCACTGATTTCATTATTAAAACAGACCAATCATAAACCATCATCATCTTCCTGCCCCTGTTCGATGTTATTTGGAGTTTCTTCTTCCATTTCATCAATCATCAGTCAATCTAGCTTTCACTGACTCCCTTTCCTTTTGAATTTTTCAAATATATTTTACCCATTCTTTTTTGGACTATTTTTTTCAATATAGTCAATCAAACCAATTCAGTTAAAAGCATATTGCGACCGCCTTAAAATGTGATTTAACGATACTAAATAAATCGATTCCATACAGAATATAGCCCACACTCCCCACAGCTACCAAGCTTATTCGTATCGTCCCATTATTCGCAAAAGTAGTTCAGACGTTCGACGTAATAGTTGGGCCTTCAATCTGTACGAGCCCACCTGATCTCACGCAAGGCGCGTATTGTGCGTGTCAGTCTGTCAGGGCTTTATAGAAGCTTAATAAAATGTAATGATAGTTGTATGGGTTCTTCGCAAGGGCACAGTGAAGGTAATTAAGGAGACGAGTGGTCGTTTGGTTTTGATGAATGAGGTGTTCTAATAATAAATGTTAATTAAATTGTATGGTTATCTAGTGGGAACAATTTACCAGAGCTAGGCAAATTGTTCCGGAGGACTCTATATGATGAAGTCCTTCTTCAGAAAGCGTGAGCATAGGAAGTGGATCTAGCAGAGTCCCGATGGAGCAACGAAAAATGAGATAGATTTCATCATGTCAACGTATGCGTAATACGTGTGATGAGTATATTCAATAATGTCTCTGTGATCCACGCGTTGAAAACCAGAAGTGAACCGGAAAGGTCTCGATCGACGAAGTCTACGCTCCGTCCAGCACAGATTTATACCCATAACCCCGAGAGCTTTCAGATTGAATTCTAGAATCGTTTCGAGAGTCTGGGTATCACCGTGGACAATTATCAACGATGGGTTCGTGGAAACTGTCCATACTGTCGGCTCTAAGTTTTTCAAGACCCGTCGTAAAATTTGAACAAAAATTATCCAATCCGATCATGACGGAGTGGCACGAAGCAGTCGATGTGGCGACAGTTGGGAGAGGCACACGTTCAGCAGTGGATGTCTTTCGGCTGAAATGATGATTACGAGTTTCTAAAACAACTACTATATTCATTATTACAGCACAATGCCTCATTTATATTTCGGGGTCAGCACGTCATGGTTACCTACTTCTCTATTAGTCGTCGTCTCAGTCAACCCCATTCTAGACTACCCATGTCTTTGGTCTCTAATAAATACTCAAAACTTTACTCACGCCATTTTTCTCATTCCTGCAAAGGAACGAGCAGTCACACGACTATACCGTGACAAACGAATTGTACTGAAGTCTTCAGATTAAAAATCCACTTTTCTTTCCAGTATCAATTTAATGTTAAACATCAATAAATTCAAGAAAAACATTACACAATTATCCCCGTAAAAAGAAGCTACCTTTTTATCCATTATTTAATCGTCAGTTGGCGAACGATCCCTTGGCGAACGATAGCCTTCACTATAAAAAGTTTATTAATGCCCACAGAACGTATGTGTTATAGGCTTTAATGAGGATGCCAGACAGTTTTCAGTAATGAAGCTATGTTACGGACCTGCGATAAAATTTAAGTGGCCCATGCGGACATAAAATGAGTTGATACTCACATACAGTTGGCATAACAATTGCCCACATCAAACAACACCGCGGATAGTGTCGGCAACAGATAAAGATGATAACGGTCTACATAGCGTTAGGACGCACTCCCGATAAGCGCCCATAAAAACGATTGGATCCGTAATTATGGTAACTCGAGAAACTTGACGTGGAAAGCGGCGATAAAATATATTAATGTTTGTCCCGTTATCACACCGTGAACGTTACGTACACGCAATTATGCAGACATGATGTATTAAAATGCAGAATACAGCCCCACGTTATGTTGAATTTGTGCTAAGTCACGTTATTTAAACGCAACCACTGGAACAAATTATATTTTTCACTGGATAAATGTTGTCTATTATACATATTTTTAGATGGTTTCCGCAATTTATAGGATTATTATTTGGCCACACAATGATCGTTAATTATAAGTTAGCGCACGAAATATTTAGCAGTATACCTTAACACACGATTTCACGGTATTTATCCAACATGAAAGTTCCGTTCCTCGAACACACTGTAAGGTCAAGAACCAGAGTACCAAAAGAAATTAATAGCTCAAACAAAGGTGCCCGTTGAGGTTGTAATTTAGAGGGAAATTTTTAATTTGCCCAAAATGGAAATGGTTATTATAATTTAATTTTCGTCCAAATCTTTTTGCAGTTACACACACATCCCTCCATATTACGGCTGCTCGAGTAGGTTTGAGTGAAAAAATGGCGCTTCTGCCTCGCAGACAGGGAAGTAATGAATTACATTAATACGAAAATGTTGTGTGGGGGCTTTACTTAAAATTATAATTATATCTCGTGGAATGTTTGTAAACTCAGACGGGGACTTGAATGGCGTAGAAGAAAGTTACAAAACTTAATTCCATACTTTATAATTTGTCGTGTTGAGGTGCCTAGCTAAAAGAAAAATGGCTGCGGAAATTTTATTTCATGGCGGCTGAATTGTGTGTGTCAGTCACATGGTGGGCGACCTCGTGATGTGAATACAACTTGCTTCATTGCGGGCTGGTGCCTAAATATACATAGTAGCACGTCTATGGGACCTGTTCGCTACGTATATTATTGCGGACTTCAACGCGACAAAAAAGGGTTACATTTTTAATCTTACATGCCTGTACTAACAAATTGTGAAACAAAGTGTTTCACTTGTTGGCTCGGCTGATATTGACAGCGTAATTATCTGGTCCGTGACGTTAAATAAATTTGGTTTTTAATGTTTTGATGACATTTAGATTAGTCTGATTAATTTAATTGATTTTTAGGAGCAAATACCCAATAAAACCATAATACATTTTGTATTGATAGAAGAACTTTACTCTTTTGTTTCAATTAATATTGTGCAAATAAATATCTCCGACTTATTCGAAAGTAAACGAGTAAAGTATTTGTCTATAGTCTAGACATTAATGGGTTCGTCCAGCGATATATGTATGTGTCCGAACTCCAAACAGAAGCCATTTTTTTGCACCCGCCATATTGTAACCATTTCATTCATATTGTTTGACGTTATGTGGTATTTCCCAGGAAAACGGACACTTTGAAACAAATGTGTCGCTTTTTAAATAATATGTTTTGGCGAGAAAATGGAATACATATTGCGAATAATAATTTTTGTATTGAAAACTCAGCTCCATGCTGATCAATGTGAAAGCAATTTGTGAAGTGTCAACAGCTCATATTCTTGTTCAGGACCATTTCGTTTTCAGTATTGTTTATGTCGTAGTTTCAGCTTCTGTTTTCGCACGTATTGAAACTCTATTTTATGTAATATACAAGTTATTTTGCTGTAATTAGGGTACAAAATTGTTAAAAGAGGCTCTCGTTCGTTCTACAGGATTAACCTGATGTGTAACCACAGAATGAGGTACTTACCTATAATGTAGATTAAGGATTGTTACGTTTATTAGTCACATTTTTTATCACAAAAATAATATTACCTGTTGTTAAGGAGTTAGAAGCCTTTTTGGTCTCGCGCGGGATTCTTTTATTTTAATTCCCCTTCCTCCTGGACCTCTGAGGCGTTCAGACGTGTTTTGAGTTGACCCTATTTAAAATATTTTTTAACAATTAAATCTTATTTCGCAAAATAAATCGTGACTCGAAAAATAGGAGCGCAGAAATACCAAGGATCTTCGCGAGCGCAATCACTGCTGATATCCACAGCCACAACACATCAGTGAGTGTTTAATGTAATTACTATCAATGTGTGAAAAACTCTGCGAGGGAATGCGCAGTCTCCAGCCGCCACACATAGATGAATCAATTCGACTACCCAAACACCACTCTATAATCTCTTGCATGTATTCCTGGAGGTCAAGTTTGAGTGGCCGTCGGTAAAATTGTACCAATTCCTCGATACGTGACCAGTTTGCTGACCCCTAACGCAGTAACCGTACCAACGCTCCTACAAACTTCGTGCACCCTGGTACCTGAGCCTGCTTGAGAAACATGTCGACTAACCGATCACCGCCACCAATGACGTCACACGCTGCGTCATCCACGCCGCTCTTTATGAGTCCGCTGCACCTTAGTTTGTCTGAGCCGAACATAAGGGAACCTGAGGCGGCGAATGTTGACTGTGTTTTTTCTGGTATTACACACCGTACTAAGCGCAGATGTGTTGAGGCAATTTCTGAAGATGAGAACAAACTGTCTAATTTTATGGCTGAAATGACATCAATGTTCAATGAGCTGAAGGAGGAGCAAAACAGCAAAATTGAGAAAATCTATGATTCAATGCAGGAAATAAAATTACAAAACTCCAAAATCCAGGAAACGGTTTATTCTTTGTCAGACTATTACGATAATTTAAAGTCCAAGATTGACGATTTGGAAATTAAACTCGACACAGAACGCAAAAATAATGTAGCATATACAAGTTCCTTGGAGGAGAAACTTGAGAAAATGGAGAAAAATGCAAGATCGAACTGTGTGGAAATTCGAAATATCCCTATTGTTAAGACTGAGACCAAAGAATGCCTACTAAACAATGTTGTTAAAATGGGTGCTATTTTAAATGCACCAATAGAAACCCACGAAATAAACGATATATATCGAGTAGGACCGACTGATTCTAATAATAGAACGATTATTGTTAACTTTACCACCAATCTTAAAAAAGAAACTTTTCTACGAAAATATAAGATCTACAATAAAGGGAAGGAAAACAATAAAAAACTATCTACTGAGCACCTGAAAATCAATAGAACACCTAAACCAGTGTTTGTCTCGGAAAACCTTACGCCGAAATTGAAAAGACTCTTGTTTCTTGCTAAAGACTTTGCCAGTAGCAATAATTATCGCTTCTGCTGGGTTACAAATGGCAAGATTTTCCTGCGTGAAAGGGAGGGGGCTCCTCATATCTTGATTAAAACGGAATCCGACATACCTAAAGCGAACAACACGAAGTGACTGTCTAACTACGCAATTCCTTGTCCTTATCACATAGTTTTAATTTATATTAACTTCTTGCTACCTCTTAGAAATTTAAATTTAACTACTGTAAATTTTACTTTTTATCACGCACACACAGAGACACTCACACAAATAAATACACAAAAATACCCTAATGGAAGGAAAAACAAAACCACAATAAATTTACGAGCCCTACCGTTATGTATTGATACCCAACTAATTGTCATTTTTCTTTGTCAATGTCACTTAAAGAAGAACATCCTTGTAACTCTTTTTAACCATGGATAGTGAACAATTTTATATTACAGAAGATATCGAGCGCTTATCAGTTTCACAATCATATTTTTGCTCCCCTGAAGAATGTAGCGGTTACATTAATGATGCCTCTAGTGGTTTAAAAATCTTTCATCTTAATATAAGAAGTTTAGGCAATTCGGTAAATTTTAATAATTTGCTTATACTGTTGCACAGAACTAAACTGCAGTACGACATTATTGTATTGTCAGAGTGTTGGTTAAGTAAATGTCCATCACTTCCTATTATAGCTGGCTTTGAATCCTTCAAGTCTGAATATACCAATCAAAATGACGGCATAGTAGTATATGTTAAGCAAAACATGCAGTTTACTGTTGAAACACAAGGCCTGGTGGATGCTAATTCATTGATTATAAAATTTCAACAAGATGTTGTACTTATGGCAATCTACCGCTCTCCCTCACATCGTAATGCTCAAAACTTTCTAAACAGTTTAGACAACTGCCTAGGTGCACTCAACACTTTTAAAACAATAATCATTCTTGGAGATATAAATATAAATATATTGCCAAATAATAATGACACAATTTCGGATACGTACTTGAATACTGTTGCATCGCACGGAATGCTGCCCGGGCATCTTTTTCCTACCCGTGGTAGCAGCTGCATAGATCACGCGATCATTAAGTCGGACAAACCTGCTATCACTCTGGTTATTGACTCCTTTATAACTGACCACGCTCCCGTTGTAATGTTTTGCAGTCTCCAAAATCGTATTCCAAAAGCCCCTGTATCATCTCGCCGCGTTGATATCGTTGCCTGTGTAGCCGAACTCCAATTGACTGACTTCACATCAGTAACTACTTGTTACGATGCAAATGATGCAGCCACTGAATTGGTTAACAAGATCTCCATTGTGGTTAACAACAACACTTCCACAACTGTGATACGTAGCAGGAAACGAATAATAAAGCCCTGGATAACCCCTGGTCTTCTGAGATGCATTCGTAACCGCGACAAAATGTTTCGTAAAACTAAGAGAGATCCAGATAATAATATCCTAAAAGTGACTTACACGCGTTATAAACATTTTTGTAATAATTTACTCAAAAAACTGAAAAGACTATACGAACGTGAAGAATTTCAAAAAAATCGTAAAAATCCTAAGGCTACATGGAACCTCATCAAAAAAATCTCTAACCTTCAGACAAGTAAATCATGTGCTAATGAACTGCTGACGATTACTTCTGATCCACACGCCTCGCTAAATACTGTTAACAATCACTTTGCTAGCATAGGAAAAACTCTCGCTTCCAAATTTACACCACGAACCGAGCAGGCTTGCAATTCTGATGACCCCGATGTAACTAGTTCTGACCCCAGTTCAATGGCCATCTTTAGCACGGACATTGCCGAAATAGAGAGAATAATACTCGGTCTTAAACTTAATAGTGCTGTGGGCTGGGACGGTATTTCTGCCACCCTGATTAAGGCTGCCAGACACGTCCTTGTTCCAATTATCTGTCATGTATTTAATCTCTCTTTGTTGACAGGAGTTTTCCCCACGGTCTTTAAAAGAGCTGTTGTGCACCCTATACACAAGAGTGGAGACAGAAGCAGTGTCAATAATAATAGACCAATCTCTGTGTTAACAACCTTATTGAAAATCTTGGAAAAAATCATTAATATTAGGCTCCTTAACTATCTTAACTCAAAAAATATTCTGGCGGACAATCAATTTGGATTTCGATCAGGAAGAAACACAGAAGATGCTGTTCTCAAATTGACTGGTACTGTGGCTAAAAACTTAAACAGTAAATACAAAACAATTGCTATTTTCCTAGACCTTTCAAAAGCATTTGACACTGTTTCTGTCCCCCTCTTGCTTAATAAACTCCAAAAAATCGGCGTAAGAGGATTGTCACAGGATATCTTTAAAAGTTACCTAAGTGATCGTTCTCAGATTGTTAAAATGGGAAACTATATGAGCAACGAAGAAAGCATCAGCTATGGCGTCCCACAGGGTAGTGTTCTTGGACCCACCCTATTTTTAATCTACATCGACGAGCTCTGCAGACTCACTATACCAAATTCGAATCTTATGGTCTATGCAGACGATACGGCAATAATTGTTCAAGGAAGAGACTGGCATGAAACACGCTCCCATGCAGAATCCGCGTTGCGAATGGTTTCTGACTGGCTATCAAAAAATTTGCTTACCCTGAACATGGAAAAAACTAAGTTTATCACATTTGCCCCACGCATAGCTTCTCAACCGGCTTCACCCTTCGCTTTGACCATCCACAATTGCCTGCCCGCTATGAATAGTAACTGCTGTTGCAAATCTATCTCGCGAACAAATAGTATAAAATACTTAGGCGTAACAATTGATAGTACCATGTCTTGGAACGATCACATTGGGTCATTGGTTGCACGAGTTAGAAAATTAATATTTGTGTTTAAAAAACTAAGATCATCAGCGGATCTGCCTACGCTTAAAACAGTCTACTATGCTCTAGCGAACTCCATCCTAACCTACTGTATAACCGCATGGGGTAGTTCTGGTAAGTGCTTAATGCTTCGTTTAGAAAGAGCGCAGCGTGCGGTCCTAAAAGTCATGTCACACAAACCGGTCCGTTTTCCAACCGATGAGTTGTATGCTCTGCTGCAAATACCTAGGGTAAGACACAGTTTTCTTCTGAACTCGATCTTACGAAAACACACAGAGCTTAGTTTCGACCAGAGTCTCAGCAGCCAGAGTAGGCAGAAACGTAGACCTGCTACAGTCTGCCCTGTAGCACAAGCTAGTATTGTAATGGTTAGACGACAATACTACTTTATAAGCCCAATTTTATATAATAAAATAAATGGGATTTTAAACATTTACCCACTTACTTCACGTGAGTGTAAATCAATTACACATAAGTGGCTCAGTTCCCTGACTTATGAAGAGCTTGAACATTTTGTAAAAATCTAAAAAAGGGACACAAAACAAAAAAAACCTTTCATTCCTACTGCCTTCCAAATCGCATATACAGACAAACATACATATCCCTACACATACTCTCACATTCACTCACGCTCATGCACATACACACTCCACTTACACTCACGCTAATATACACACACTCACATGCAAAAGTAATGTAATTAGAACTTAAGATTATTTTATTTTTATGTTTTGTATATTTTGTTGGTATATTCCAAGTACCTAGTTTGCATATTTTTGATATTGTTATGCCACAAAATCTTACATACATTTATATTTTGTTGTTTTTTTTTTTTCTTATTAATATGTATACCTGGAACGCTGTCGTCTCCCTTCTTGGAGGTGGGCGCTAATGGCCGCGACACAGTACTCCATACTAATGCGGCTGTTAACGAACTCAAACTTTTGTAAACCGTTTCTTGTTCCAATAAATATATAAAAAAAAAAAAAAAAAAATTACAAAATGAAGTTAAATTTTGTATAGCTATCGTTGCCGTGCGTCTCGACGTGAGCTAACCCTAATTATGAAAAGAATATGTTTAAATATTTTCTATTTAAAAATGGAATAGCAGAACTATTCTGTTAAAACTCACTTTTAAGTCGTCTCACTTTTGTGTTCGCCATTTCGTCGGAGTTCCGATACTGACAACTGAGATTGGGTATTTAAAAGTGAGTTTCAGTATGAGTTTTTTAGAATAATATTCGTGATTCCTGTTTTTTTTTTGTATGTTGTTGACCGTATGATATTAACAAGAAAAGATGGATAATCCAGTTTGTAGTTATTTAGGTGTATTGTAGTTACAGAACAGGACTGTATTTTAAATGCCGTGTACTTAAATCACTACTACTCAAAATAAACAAATAAATGCCGAAAAAAAAAAAAAAAAAAAAAATAATTTTTGTGTTTATTTGTTAATGTTCTTTACTGTATCTCTTGTGCGAGTCACAAACAAATGTATTTACTTTTATTAATTTTGATGAGTAACAGACAATTAATGGTTGTAAGTTTGTATGTTTGGATGTTTGTTATTTATGCTTCAACGGCTGAACGGCAGGCTTATTACGTATCTTGCAAGAGCAAAACGATAGCGATTTTGGGGCAATAATTGCTCTTCAATACAAAAGTTTTAGAGTTATTGGCTGTTTTTTTTTATTAAGTTCATTAGACAAACAGCGTGCGATTCGCAAACGATTGTGTAGGACCTACCATACCTACACTGCAGGTAATTCCGACTTTTATGACATAAAGCGTTTGATTGCTATCGTTTTGCTCTTGCAAAAGATACGTATTAAGCCGGCGGATTTGAATGAATCTTGGCACACGGGTAGACAGTGTCCTAGATTAAGTCTTTTTATTCTGCTAGCACGTTGTCTAGAGATAATATCTGAAATTCACGCAGGTGAATCCGCTGGCAGAAACTAGTTAGAATATAAAACGAATCTACTATTTCTGTTTTTATCCTACTAGACAAATAACTACTTATTTTAACACAAACAAATTAAGTTAGCAAAGCAAAAACCATTTCAACCTTACAGACAGACTAACAAAGTAAATCCAGGTCAGGAGTCTTGATAAAGACCTTGCAAGTTCGAAATCAGACATCGAATCACCTTCCTAACTTAAATTGGGTTCACGTCAACACAGCGTAGGTATAATTAGAGTAAAGTTTCCAAAGAGCCTACGATAACACTGCAAATTGATAATTAAATAACCACCTAAAATACTCCAAAATTTCTACGAATCGGGACCTAAGAAGTTGGGACTACTAAACTTTGTTAAGATATTATAAACTCCATGAAAGCCCGGTGAGGAAACGCAGCTTATCAGGGCAAGTTGGATCAGTATCTAAGCACGGAACTTTAATTGCTGCGAACTTTAAAGTTGAGATCATATGAACAAGTTCTTTCTTTATTTGTTATAGGCCCGCGTTTGACCACTATCTCGCCTGATGTTAAGTGATGATATGGTCGAAGGTGAAGCACGCTTGCCTAGAAGTAACCTATTCACTCTTGACTTGAAGACCCCTAGGTTGTACCTATCAGGAAACAAAGACGCCGGCAGGGAACTCCACTCCTTAGCTGTACGCACAATGAAAGTATTTTCAAAACGCTTTGTGCGTATGAGTGGAATATCAAAATCAAAAGAACCGGCAAGAAACTCCATGGTTACTCTTTTATAAAATTGTTTGGTTTTACAATATTTCCATGTTACAGCAGTACTTAGATGGGGGGACAACGCAGGCCCGACAATAAGTCGTAAGAAACTAAAAAAAAATAGATTATATAATAAATAAACAAAGGATTAAAGAAAATGCGATAATGAAACGAGATAAAATGTTAACAATCTAGAAGGCCTATAATGTTCACACATTTGCAAAACAATCGGTAAAAGAATCTATACAAAATATAACAAGACTAAAACTACTACCACTATACTATCCAAAATGTACCGATGGCACATTGCCGTACGTCTTGTAGTTCGAAGATAGAAAGGGCTAGGCGAAATCAAATTATGCAGTTCCATCGCACGCTCCCAGAAATGTAACCGATAGAAAACCGACAGGCTGGCAACTCGTCGTCGGTGTTCAAGGCTCTGGAGCTTTGAGTCAACCAGCGCATCGTTGCCGATAAGTCTCTTGGCCCGTCTGTATATTATGTTATATTGTTTATAGAACTGGAAAAATGTCACTTCTGTATGACCAAACGGTCTATATGTTACTGTAAAAGCCCCACTTATGTAAAACCTAGAATTTACCGGTTAAACCAAAGATATGCCAAGTCTTACTGGTAAAAGTCCAAAATTATCTATAAAATAGCAAATTTCGGACTTTTCTAAAATCATTAATCTAAAAACTCCCCTTGTCCTCGTGGATTTGTTTTCCTATTCAGTGCAAGCAGCGCTAATTAACCACCTTAATTATTCATTATGTCTTCGTCGCAGTAGGTATAATGAATATCGCGCAGAACCCGCACGGAATTGAAATGTTTGATACCAGAGATTTAAACTTTTGTTAGTGTCCATAGAAATTTCTCTCTCTCTCTCTTTGTATGAGCAAAATGACGAAAGAACAGTCCAAAACCATTACGTGTTAAACAAATTTTACTAATATTATAAATGTACAAGTTTAAATGGATGGATGGATGTTTGTTACTGAATCACGCCAAAACGGCTGAACGTTCCTGGATGAAATTTAGCACAGAGATGGATTATAGTCTGGACTAGCACAATGCCAATTTTTTATTCTGATACATATAATGTTCGCTTGGGATAGGAAAACACTTCCCCCGCGGGCGACGCCCCTGGCAGAAGCTAGTAACACAAATCTTTTTTTTAAGTGGGTTAAAATTAATGTTTTAGTGTCTTATGGATTTATGCATGCACGCAGGATCGACCCGCATGCTTGGCACCCGCAATATACCTTTTCATGTTTGTTAGATTTTTGTCATGTGCTTAACGTATTTGGAAAATTTTGGCGCATGTGTACGTCTTGCTCTAGTAAAGCATGCTTAAAACGCCTTAAATACACTATGAATTTTGATTCATTGTTAATATTTCAATGGGTGAAATTATTCATGAACATAACTTTTGGCGTTTGACCATCCCTGAACGAAATAAAAAGGCAATTAAAATTTCTCCCAATACGGCACATCCCCAATTCATTCACCGACCGTACAACCAAAACTTTCACGAAAACGGAACATGGAGTTTAAAACTTACGACAACTTCTATGCCAGGTATCCGGAATATCTTGAGCGGAGGTACGTCCCGGGGGGAGTACCGGCAGAACTCTCGGTCTCCTCGATACCATTTGACGGATTATAAGACCTCTTGTTCGAGGTCATAGAGGCACTTCATCTCCACCTTAAAGCCTGGCTCCACCGCTTCTGGGACCACCACGTGGACATTGCGGAGGCATAGTGAACCTGGGGAAGATGGAAAGTGAAGATAGTATATGGTTTCGTGATTAATTGTGACAACTTTTTGGTGGAACTGAGTTGGTTTAAATTGTGTAGTCGCAAAAAATATTAATTTTATAGAACTTTTCAAAAACAATAATAAATATATATATGTCGGGTTTAGTCAATAGTAAAGACGTCAAAACAAATCACAAGCACGCCCCTGGCGGCAATCAAGAGCAACTACGCATTGGCACGTTTTTTATCAGTACTAGCGTGGGGGAAATAAGGCAGTTGAGTACTGACAGCCTTAGAGCTAACACGTCGTAGAATCAGTGTCGATCCGGTATATTAGTAAGCAAGATTGTAACTGTCAATATTTGAATAAACCCATTTTATCGAATAATTTATGTGATTTCATTTGCACGATTGTACCCACCGACCTGCCCACACACGATGTCTTAACCTAAGTCATCCTGTCTTTCCGATGGTTAACATTTATCGGCCAGCCTTGATGCGACATATATTTCTCTCAGAAAATCCTTTCATTTGATATAAAAAATGCACAAAAAAGTTTTTGTCCGCCATCTCTGGGAGACCACCATATTGGCTTTATAATTATGTCACTTCTAGTATTGTGATCAATCACTTCTAGTATTGTGATCAAAACTAACCGTGTATGCAAGATCGCAATTGCGGATAACTGTTTTTAAATTCAGTTACAAGATTTGACCCACAAATACGCAAGATACAAATATAGAATCATGTTTTGTGTAATCACGTCACCGTTTTCCTTCTCTGAAGCAATTTCTAAAAATAAGGCTTTCAGCCTTATTTTTATAAATAATGAAACAAAGAATTAAAAGAAAGAGCTATAACTCGGTATTTAAGTGCTTTTATATACAAATTAAAAGTCAATAAATACTGCAAGAAACAAGGTTTGAAAGCCTTATTTTTAGAAAAAAACAAAAGAACGAATTAGAACAAAGAAATAACTCGGTATATAAGTGCTTTTATATATAAATTAAAAGTTAATAAATACTGCAAGATTTATTTATATCTTATAATAATATTGTGATTAAAGAACGTAAATTATTTCTTTAATCACAAACATTGATACTTTGTTTAAATAATAACAAGTAAAATTTCACAATCTAAAAAACCCCCGACACATTTATCTTGCGAAAACACCCCGATTCAAACAGTAAAATGCCCATAACTTTTGAACGGCTGAACCGATTTTATTCAAACATAACTAAGAACACTCTCGACCAAATTACCTTTCAAAAAAAAAAACTAAATCGTAATCGGTTCATCCGTTTAGGCGCTATGATGCCACAGATAGACACACAGATACACAGATACACAGCAACACACGTGAAACTTATAACACCCCTTTTTTTCCGGCGGGGGTTAAAAAACAGTGGTTGTTTTTGTTTTGTCTTTTCGATATGGAGTATCAGTTTTATTGAGAATAATTAGCGTTTTTACCCGACTGCCGAAGGAGGGTAATGTGTTTTTATCTTTATTATCCTAGAAATAATATCAGTATTAATACCTAAATACATATTTAACACAAAACGTTATTTTTAAAGTTTCCAAACAAGGCACTTGAAAAAATATCGTTTTCAACGTATGATTTCTCTTCTTTTACAGATTGATTTCTATCTTCATCTTTTACAGAAATTACGTATTAATTAATATTCTTGTGTTTAAGACAGTTATAATTAACTACGAAACATACTTGACTACGCTTTATTCGATAACATTCGGGGCGTTATCAACTTTCTAGAATATTTTATCTTTTTTCTGTCTATTTTAAATACTTTATACCAACTCTTGGTCCGTGGGGTTCGAGTGCTCACGTATTATTTAAGAAACTGCGTAAACGTCTTGTTGATATTTCACGTAAGCTAAGGGCTGGATTCCAAACATCGTGGCAATGCTGC
Source organism: Orthosia gothica (assembly GCA_949775005.1). Lineage (NCBI taxonomy): Eukaryota > Metazoa > Arthropoda > Insecta > Lepidoptera > Noctuidae > Orthosia > Orthosia gothica. The sequence goes on from OX459056.1 coordinate 13,249,275, forward strand.
CAGTCTTTTGGGCACAATACTATTGGACAGCGATGTGTATGTGTATATATATATTTTATCTGGTTCAGTTAGTAGTTTATGGTTTAAGGGCCTTCCACCGCTTTAGTGCCGTAAAACGGTTACTTTCTAAAGCATACTCCTTAGTAATGTAGGGTGTAGCCAGTGTGCTACCAATATTTAAACTCAGAAATTACTTCTAAATCAAATATTCAATCAACCACATGCCTGCCTTATGGCGGCTTCTCTAGAATTGACATCCAAGCTTAGCAAAAAAACATCTTCACTTATTTTATGTTCGAAATTCAGTTATCTTTCAAGACTACATAAGCTTATAGGCAGAGAGTTTTCCTATATCTAGGCAGAGTCTTCACAGTAACGGCTAAGTTAAAAGCTTTGAAAAAAATATATATTTATTTTTGATTCATGTTCATTGTTTTTGAAACAATGTTTTTTCGTGTAACTAATAGTTTTGCTTTGTAAAAAATAGTAAACAACACTATATTCTTTCGCAACTTTTGGATACTCCTCCAAAACGACTTGGATATTTAAATATATTTTTACACACAAATTCTCAAATTGTAAATCAAAGAATATTTTGCAAACAAAACTGTTCAAAAGGAGGGTTACTATTGATATTTTGGCTCCGAGCGGGCGCACGGCCAGTACTGCGTTAACATTGGGGCGTGTATATCGCCTTAAGTAATGTAGTTATAGTTAATTAAGTATTTTATATTGTGTACATGTTTAACCATTCAAATAAATGATGCTATACTTTAGATAAGTTATTTAACTATATTTATATAAACAACTGGGTACTTACCTACAGTTTGTGAGCCCAATAAGTCAATACTGAAATATAAGCTGTGCTATAAACAAAGGGTGACAAGTCCGGAGCCAGATGTTGGATTGTTCAGTAAGACCACGGCCGTATTTAAACAATCGATGCCTGATTAAATATGTATCTCGGAAATTGATATTTCTGGTCAATATTGCTATTTGATTTTCTATCTGGGATTGTAAATGTATTAATGGAACAGGGCTGTTGATGTGGCTTGCCGATGTTTATATTTAGAACGGTTTGTGTTTGACTAGTTCAAAGGTGACCTCTCATAAATTCTAAAGCTGGTCCTATGACAACAGTGGTTAACTGGTAAGCTGTGGGAAAATCAAAATTTGATTTCGTTTAAAAATGTCGCATCTGTGTCATCGTCGCACGTATATATTGACTTAGTATTTTTAAACTGTATCTAAATTGCTCGAACTCGAAAAAGTACAGGGGTAAAACAAAGATGGCATACTGTCGCCAGTCAAGTCTCTAAAACACACGAACGACGGTTACTAGACTTTTATACGCCTCAGTCGTTCCATATTTGCGCGCGTCCCGTGTTTTTACCCGACTGCGGGAAGGTAATGTTTTTCGAGCGTATGTATGTAAGTATATCTGCCCATTTTCATAGCACGATCTACAGCCCAAACGGCTTGATGGATTATGACATATGAGTTGTCTTTGGATTCGTCTCAGTTTTAGGAGTGTCAAAGGCTATATAATTCCATACATAGTTCGGTCTTAGTCATAGTTATTATATTTTAAACCCACAGTCTTATTTACTTAGAATTTGGGATTTATTAAAATATTTATTTGTTTTAGAAATTATTAATTTATTTTATTAGTTAGATTGTTCTTTTTTTTGTACACCTACCACTGTTATGTCCTTTCTAACCTAAAGATTGACTGGTAGAGAATGCGTTGCTGCATTAAATCGGCTTATGTATCACCATTGTACATGAAGTATATATAAATAAAAATGCCGCTCATCCTGTTTTCAAATTAGAATGTAATACATTTCAAGGCAAACTGGACTAATCCATTTTTAATATGGTAGCATATTTCATAACAATTCCATCGACACTTAATTGTATATAGCTCCCACACAAAACTTTAGAGGCCCTGAGTTCGATTGACGTTCCGCCAGCTTTTTCAGCAATAGCGGCATAAATCCAGACTACAGATTTATGCCTGGTTGAAGGCAGTATGAAATTTGAACATACCTGACTGGCGATCGTGGATATCCTATAGGTGAAATGTGGATATGCTATATTGAATTTGATGATTGTCCAACTTGATGCACTTGAGTCGATTGACAAACGGGCCAAGAGGCTTATCGGCAATCTCGTATATTATCGTATCTTAGATGCACTGGTCACCTCAAACCTCCAGAGCCTTGAACATCGACGCCGACTGACTGGACTGGGACTCGGACTGTGCGTAGGAACTGCACAATTTGATTCCGCCTAGATTTATCCATCACCGGAAAACAAGACGTACGGCAATGTGCCCCAGGTACATGGTGGAAAGCCCACCCATACGTACAAAGCGAACACTTTCATTGTGCGCACAGCTAAGGAGTGGAATTCCCTGCCAGGATCTTTCTTTCTTGATAGCTACAACCTTGGGGTCTTTAAGTGAAGAGTGAATCAGTTCTAGGCAAGCGTGCTTCACCGTCGACCACATCATCGCTTGTCATCAGGCGAGATAGTGGTCAAACGCGAGCCTATGTACCTATATAAATAATAAAAAAGAAAGATATATAATTTTGTGCCTACGTCGAGACAGGATTAATTATCCAAACTTTTTAATATTTTACTCTTTGAACATTTTTGTATACCTTTTGGTGTCTTAAAAGAGAGAAGAAATATAAGTGGCACTACCTACAAAATTTAGCTCTCCAAGTGACTCAGCCGTCTTTTTTTAATTTACGTAAATAAACTGTCTTTTTTCTTCCTAGCGCTATTAGGAGCGGTTGGCGGGCTTCATTTCAATATAAAAACCTTCTTCATTTTAGTTAATATTCAGGTAGGTATGCCTACGTTTTCTATAAGAACATTCCGTGTTTCTAAAGTTAGCTTCATGCTACCTTTTCTTAACAAACAAATTGCTGTTGACAAAATGTTGGGGGAATTCATATTAAATATTTCTATCTATATTAAATTAAGGGATACAATTTTGAATATTCTTTTTAATGAAGTATTTAATAAAAATATTAAATAATATATATAATAAACAAATGTCAAGCGAACATACCTTCGTCCGTCTGATCTATAGTTAGATTTCATTGTATGCTTAAACTACTATTTAGCTAACATGTATCAAATCTGTCCAGTATATATTTTAACCTAAACAATTTCACGTAGGTGGAATGGCGGGTCAAATGAAAGGTGAAAATTGATCCAATGATTCAAGTTAATGGATCTATTGTAGGAAGGTGATGCAAATCTATTTGGATAACAAAACACAGGTCGTAGGTTCAAACCCAGGCAGGCGCATTACTTTGTGAAATAATTTCACCACCACTGCTCTCAAAATGGTGAAGGAAAACATCGTGAGGAAACCGGCATTGTGCTAGAAACAAAGATTCGAATACATGTGACATCCACCAACCCGCACTGGGCCCGCGGAGGATGACGGCCCATTCCCTCTCACAAAGAGGAGGCCTGTGTCCCAGCAGTGGGCACATTAAAAAGGCTGATGATGATGATGAACTAAACACAGGTATATTGCCCGATAACGTAGGTAAAGGCTTAGTAGGTCAATCATATTTCAACTTCATCCCACGTAATATCGGGGCTAGCCTAGTGCCCAGTGCTTATGAGGAGAGCTAAGATAAAGCGATATCCTATCTGCTATAAGGATTTTGAAAATTCATCTCTAGTTGAGTTCATTTCAATCCATTGCCATCAACTCAAGTGTCGATTTTTGCGTTGTGTATTTTTCGTTGATTAGTGACCAGTAACTGAGAGACCGAGCTCTGCTCGGGTGAAAATTAAGAAAACAATTTCTTTTCAAAAAAGGGGATGACATTTAAAAAACAAAAAGCAAAAAAAAAACTAATGAAACGAAAACCAAAAAAAAATTACTATCCATAGCTGAGATTCGAACAAGTTTGGGCATAGTGGGCCACCGCCTTTATCATTGGGCTATCCAGACGAATTACGAACTAGATTGCGCGGGCTATGAATTATTTCGTATAAATACGGAGAAAACGAACTATGCCATTTATTAGACCTAGCTAAATCGATTTTTGCCCCCGAAAACCACTATATTGCAAATTTTATCGAAATCGTTAAAGCCGTTTTCGAGAACGTTTATTACAAGTATTGCTCGTTTATTAATTGTATAGGACAGGATATTATCCAACTAAACCTACTTTATATTATAGATGCGAGAGTTTGCATGTTGGACGTTTGTTACTCAAACACGCCAAAACGGCTAAACGGATCTGGATGAAATTTGGCACAGAGATAGATTATTGTCTGGAACATCACTTAGCTTTCATCCCGGTAGTATGTTCTAGTGGGCTAAATTCCGACAGCCGCTGGCAGATGTTATTAAAAATATATTGGTTGCGATGGAATTTGAAGTATTTATTGTTCCAAATTTTATACTTACCTCGAATTCTTAATTCAAACAATATTTCCCTGGATACAAAAACAATTGCCAAGCGCATAATCATTATAAATTGCGAACGTTTTTTGCATTTCACTCTTCAAGAATACCACTTTTTCCAACAGCTGTTCATTTTACGACCTAGCACAAGACTGATTATGGTACTGACAGCGCCAGTGCAATATGCAGTGTTTGCTTGTGGCAAGGAGCCAAACGTACTTAAAGCTAATATCACTTTGAGTTCTAACCTCGAAGAAACAAACAAACATTTGAAAAAACCTGTATTCAAATAATTTTGCCCAGTTATAGATGTTGTGCGATAAGACTAAAAAATTTAGGACTAAATTATCAAAAGCTTTTTGGAATAACTACAAAGTTGCGGTATTTTATTATTATGTTGTTTTCTTGTATTGATTAACCCAAGACTACACATGTCCAATTCCTTTGCTCTGCCTGTAGTAAAAATCTTCGTTCCGCCAATAATCACCTTCTAGAATGTCCATCTCAACGCTCTGGGTTTATCCATTCCTCCTTCTTTGTCCAGGCGATTTTCTTTTGGAATGCTCCCTCAGAACATGAGGACCAACCAGAAAAGACATGACAGACATGGAAACCAGTCGGGAATTGAAGGCACGCGAGCAAATTAGCAAGAAGTTTGCAGAATCATCACAGAGTTGATTTGTTGGATTCGGTTTCTCAATTTCATTATTTATATGTATGTACCTAAGTATATGTATATATGTATGTATATTAAATTGCTTTTATTTATATTTCCTTTCTCTATTTGTTTTTTCATTTAGTTGCATCTGCCATATATTATCTCTTTACCAACCAAGGTAGACTGGTAGAAAATGCCTAAGGCATTAAGTCCGTCTTTGTACTTGTACATAATGTTTTAATAAATAAAATAAATAATAATTAAAAAGTTTCTACAGAACTATTTTTATTATCCTAAAGCTCTTGTGATCAGTAGAAACTAAAATAACGAGCGATGTTTTTGATAAATACAGTGTGTGAAGGAAAAGTGTGCACATTTTTTTTCAACTGCCATGGTCATGTAAATCAATAACTTTCTCCAAACTAATAATGATATAGGTGGTGATATGACCTGTATGTTTCGTTCCGAGACTGGTTCGAGGAGGCACATTAAAATAATTCCTAAAAGGAATTGTGGCAGGCCTTTGCCCAGCAGTATCGGTTATAACAAAAAAAAAATTGATGAAGCTTCTTACTCAATATCCTTAAGAACTCTAAATAATATTATGCAATATACGTGAACATGCCAAGACTAGAGCCATTGTTGTTTACACGTGGCACACATAAAAAAGTACAGAAATGGTTACTAATTCTATTATATCCACGCCCATATATATCCACGTCCATATGGAATACGCAGCATCCTTCAAAGGAGGTATCCTGACGGGTGTGTGCCAAATAAATAATGAGCCGGAATATGGACGCGATCTTATTGAGGAAACAGACATAATTCGGTCGCCAGGCTATCTTAAGCATGTCTTGTGTCTAACATTTGTTTGTGTTATTATGTATCTAGTTTACAAGATAATGCATCTAGGAAATAGTATACTGCATGAATCTGATTTCCAAAGAATACATAGGACTTGTTTCCGTAACGAAAGTAATCGCAACATTTATGTGATAAATTGTCAAATACTTTTCAACTGCGATTGATTGAATTAATTGTCAACAGCCAGTATTGATTTGTCAACAGCCAGTATTGATAGTTCAACTCAAGTGTGCGCGCGGCACCATGTGTACATGCGAGTGTGTGCGCATTTCATCTTATATTAGTCATCGTCCGAGCTAACAACCACCCACACATGCTTACACACACATAGCGCCGCGCGCAAAGTGAGTTGAAATATCTATACCATCACTTGACTTGCATTTTATTTGAGACGTTTAGGTTATTTCCTGCCTGTAACTGGGGGTTTAGGAAATGTCTTTTACTATAGCTTATTTGGCAATCAAGTGAAATTTTCTCTTATTTTCCTCTTTGATTTATTGTGTTGTCGCAAGCGCGTTTAATCAATCACTAATATATATGGTGTTCTATTTTTTCTTCTATTGCTAAAGTAGATCTTTAAATGACATCAGAAGTAACAACAACATTAATCAAGGTTCCATTAGCTATAAATACTGTGAAGTTAGTTCCTTCATTCCAAATCCTAAGAACGATTTTATGTCCCTTAAAACCATAAAACAGATTTGGAGCCGTGCGTAAAATAATATTTTAGCAAAGCCCCCTACCCGAACACATTATCCTCTTCATCAAATTTTACATAACCAGTTAAGAAAATGAGCATTTCATCAACAGAGCCATAACATTCTTATTATTATTGGGTATGGAAGTAGGTCATCCGTGAATGATTGGCTCGTTCATATAATGCGTGAAACGACCATTACGTACATAAGAAATACGACCAACCGGATCGTTTAGAACTCATTCACAAGAATTTTTATACCCAACCAAATATGAATGTTAGGCACACATTTCAGGCTACCGTTATGAACACGAGCCCCTATTGGTCGTTAAAATGAATGATTTTAGGGTTACGTCAGCATGCCGTCATTTTGCTGGTGTAATGGTGTCAGTGTACGAATTGGGATGTTTCCTGGGTAGAAAAATGATAATTCCAAGTCCGTCAGTGAGATTATCAAATAATATTGGCCCCGTACTTTTATTCTTATCAAATAAATAAAAATGTACAAAGATAAAGCGCATCAAAATTCAGGATTGGGGGCTTGTGACGTCACTTTGTCAGTACAAAGTGTAGCACACCGTGACGTCACACGATATTTCAACACTCTGTTTCGTAGAATTTTTTATGTTTACGTGGCAAAAGAACAATATGTGTCCAATATTTTTAGGATATCTAACTAACAGATTAAATAGTTCTTTTTGTCAACTGGTCGTTGTTAATTGTCGGTGCTTGTCAATCTAGTCGTTTTTTCCTAACGCATACAGAAATATAGATCCAGTCTGCCAGACATTATTTCAAATACGATCGGCCTCTGAATTAGTAAATTTATCTACTAGTACGTATAGTTAAAAAACAGTCGGCCAAAAATTGGATATATCGATGCAACAAAACAAGCCAACGATCCATTTAACCTGAAAATTACACCTAAAATGTATTGCTGCGAAGAAACGGCCACACTTTTCTAGAATCACCCAATTCTCTCTTTATCTATTATGTGGGCCCTACATATAATGGCTTCATCGTAGGATAGCCTAATTTCCAGTATAACTATGCCCTTAAATTTTAGTAGTCATTTGTAAACACTAGATTAGCATAGGAACACATTGACGATAACGTAGAAATGTTAAAAGCATATCATAGAACTCGTCCATAAAATCTAACGTTATAACATTTGATGTAAATGAGCTGGGTATTATATACCCCAGTTGTCAAGTGCGAGAGTTCTAATATCGCGAAATGACGTGAACAATATTCGCGAAGTAATTTCCAAGATCGTAAAATTCTAAGCGCACATATAAATTACTTGCTATGCAGTAAGTTCTTCGAACGTATAAAGAAATTCCCCAAGTAACTTTGGCAATCTTGAAGTTATTATTATTTAACGACTCCATATCTTTCTGTTTTCATTAGACATTAATAAGCTGGTAGTCAATAACGAATCGAGATTTGTAATATCATTATTTTGTGTTCATTTGGGATTTACTGACGGTTGAACGGATCCAGCAAGCTAAAGTAAAACTTGACAAGACGACGTGATTCAGGCCACTAAAAGCATATTATTTATTGATGGTGTTTATTGGTGGTGGATCATCCAGAATATATATATCATACTTCATCACCATCAATGTAGTCGAAAGACGTTCACTGCTGAACATGCCCAAATCTGCGTGTTATCTATCTATATCTATAAAAGCGAAAGGTGACTGACTGACTGACTGATCAATCAACGCACAGCCAAAACTGCTAAGCCTAGAAGCATGAAATTTGGCAGAAAGGTTCTTCAAGTGATGTAAGTTTGCACTAAGAAAGGATTTTTGGAAATTCAACCCCTAAGGGGGTACAAAGGGGGTTAAAAGTTTGTATGAAAAATCTAATTCCTTCCACCAAAATTCTTGAAACTTAGCACAAATAGTATTCTAAGTAAATGATAAAGATTGACATTATTAGTTTTTCGAAACTATCCCCAAATGATGATTTAGGGGGTGTTGAAGTTTGTATGGAAAAATCAGATTTCTTTGATCAATAAACTTGAAACATGCCACAAATACTTATCTAAATGAATAATAAAGGTTGCTACTATAATTTTTTTAAACTACCCCCAATAGACGATTTAGGGGTGTTAATTTTTTTTTGAAGAATTTATTATTTCATTTAATAAACTTGAAACTTTACATAAATACCAAAAAAATAATACTAAATAAACAATAAAGGCTTTCATTGTTGGTTTTTCGAAACTACCCCCAAAAGATGATTTAGGGGATGTAATTTTTTTTTAAGAATCTGATTTCTTGGGTGAATAAACATGAAACTTGACATAAATACCATCCTAAATAAACAATAAAGGTTGTCATTATTAGTTTTTTGCAACTACCCTCAAAAGACGATTTAGGAGGTATTACAGTGTTTTGAAAAATCTGATATTTAGGGTCAATAAACTTGAAACTTGCCACAAATACTAACCTTAAGGTTGCTATTATTAGTTTTTCGAAACTACCCTTATACGGTTTCGGGGTGGTAAAGATTTTTGATTACTTTTACTGCACATAGCTTCTTTTTAAGATGTAGGGGCGCACTTAGGAGGGATTTTTGGAAATTCAACTTTTGAAGGGGTTAAAAGGGAGACATTTATTTGTATGAAAAATCTAATTCCTTCAACTAATATTCTTGAAACTTGCCATAAATAGTAATCTAAGTAAATGATAAAAGGTTGACATTATTAGTTTTTTGAAACTACCCTCACAAGTGGATTAAGGGGGTATTGATGTTTGTATCGAAGAATATTATTTCATGGGTTACTAAACTTGAAACATTGCGCAAATCCTAACTTAAATAAATTATAAGGTTGTTATTATTAGTTTTTCGAAACTACCCCCAAAAACATATTTACGGGGTGTTAAAGTTTTTTTGAATAATCATATTACTTGGGTTAATAAACTTGAAACTTAAGCAATAAAAGTTGTTATTATTAGTTTTCAAAACTACCCCCAAAAGATTTTTTTTGATGAATCTTACTTCTTGAGTTAATTAACTTTAAACTTGACATATACGTGGGACACTCAGAAAGTTTTGCGAAACTAAAAAAAATTGTTCTATACGTAGGTACATATATTTTTATTAAATCTTTTCAAAGTACTTTCCACCAGCCTCTATACAAAGATTCATGCGCCTAAACCAGTTTTCAAAACACTTTTTCCAGTCCGCCGCAGACACCTCGTTTACAGCCTGCTCGAACGCAGCCAGCGCATCTTCCGGCGACGAAAATTGTATCCCTTTGAGCTGATTTTTTATTTTTGGGAATAAAAAGAAGTCACACGGTGCTAGATCAGGCCTGTAAGGAGGGTGACCCAGGAGTTTGACTGGCGTGCTGTCCAGGAAGTCCCTCGTTTTGAGTGCGGTGTGCGCAGGTGCATTGTCGTGGTGGAGCAGTAGCCCGCGGAGCCCTGTGTTTGGTCGCTTGTTGCTTATAACAGAGAAAACTTCTGGCAAACATTTGGTAGTATACCATTCGGCATTAATGCTTCTTTGATCCCGTAAGGGAATTGATACCAAGTGGCCAGTCAAATTAAAAAAGCTAGCGATCAAAATCTTACCCCCGCTTCTAGATCGCTTCACTTTGGTAGGCGTTGGCTCATTTTGAAACACCCAAACAGTCGACTGGCGCTTGGTTTCTGGGTCGTATTGATAAATCCAGGACTCATCACCTGTAACGATGTCGTAAACACGCCGAGACGAGCCTGCTTCAAATTTGTTAAGCATATCACGGCACCATTCCACCCGGGCCTGCTTCTGAGCATCGGTGAGGTTGTGCGGCACCCAGCGTGATACTATCCTCCTCACGCGAAGATGGCTGTGTAGAATCTCGTGAACGCTTCCCGATCCAATCTTCAATATGTGTTGAATCTCCTGATATGTAATTCGCCTATTGTCTTGGATTAAATTTTTCACTGCTAGCACGTTTTCTTCGGTAACAGCCGTCAAAGGGCGACCGCTTCTTTCGTCATCCCCCAAAGTTGGTCGACCGCGCTTGAATTCGTTATACCAACGATACACGGTTGCCTTGGAAGGGCCTTCATCCATGAATGCCATTTGAAGTCTATCGTACGATTCATCCGGTTTCAGGCGACACTTGAAATCGTATAAAATCATAGCTCTAAAATGTTCCCGGCGCAGATCCATATTTCAGTGAGACACAATACTTTGAATTAACTCGCAAAAAATGTGGAGGGAAATTTTGAAATTGGAACTTACTTATTTTTACTTATAAATAATCATATTTTCGAAAAACATTATAACTGGCCAGTCTCCCATATATAAAAACTTTTTTTCGCAATACTTTCTGAGGGGCCTGGTATACCAACCTAAGTAAACAATACGGGTTGTAATTCTTAGTTTTTTTAAACTAACCCCAAAATACGGTTTTTAGGGGTGTTAAGGTTTTCTGAAGAATCTTATTTCTTGAGTTGATAAACTAGAAACTTGACATAAATATCAACTTAAGTAAGCAATAAAGGTTGCCATTATAAGTTTTTAGAAACTACACTCAAAAGTCGATTTAGGGGGAGATAAAGTTTTTTTGAAAAATCTTATTTATTGGGTTAATAAACTTTATACTTGACAAAAATACCAACCTAAAAATAAAGGTTGACATTATTAGATTTTCGAAACTGCCTCCAAAATAAGATTTAACAGATGATAAAGTTTTGTTAAAGAATTTTATGTCTTGGGTTAATAAACTTGATAGTTGACATAAATACCAACCTAAGTAAACAATAAAAGGTTGTCATTATATTTTTTCGAAACTACCCCCCAAAATAGGATTAAGTGGGTGTTAAAGTTTGTTATGAATCATATTGGACAAGGTTTCGTTTTTGATGTATGATGTGGGATCTAGGGGAGCACTAAGAAGGAATTTGCGGGAAATCAACCTTTCACCATCATTATCATTTCAGCCAAAAAACGTCCACTGCTAAACATAGGCCTTCCCCAAGCGCCGCCACACTGATCGGTCCTGTGCGTTTCGCATCCACCGGACTCCCGCAGCCTTGACCGGGTCGGACTTCCTAATTTACGTTTTCCGGTTCGCAGTCACCACTGAACTGTCAACCTTTAAGGGGGTGAAAAGGGGGCAATTTGTTTGTATGAACAATCTCATTCCATGGAGATAAAGTAAATAATCAAAGTTTCCATGATCCGTTTTTTAAAACTACCTCCCCCCTGATAGGGTTAAGTGATTTTAGTTTTTTTGAGACATCTTACTGAGCAATCTAACTCAAATAAACAAAAAAATAAAAAGAGAAAAAGAGTATATTAAGTTTTAAGGGGCGGATTTTACTTTGTAGCGGTAACCTATGTAAATACCTAGGTAAATGTTAAGTCAAAAACGAATCGTCCCAAACCTATAAACCGTAGAACTTTACAAAACCACATTTTTATTTGGTTTAATAACAGCTTATTTTTGGTTGCCATCACACGAACGAAGTCGCGGGCGGAGTTAATATTATAAATGTTAAAGTAACTCTGTCTGTCTCTCTGTCTACCTTTTCACGCTTAAACCGCTGAACCGATTTAAATGTAATTTGGTTTGGAGATATTTTGAGACCCTGGGCAGGACATAGGATAGTTTATGTCCAAACATACTTACGGAAATCATACTTAAGGGAGTGGAAAGAGGGATAGAAGTTTGTATGGAAAACCTACAATATTATGCCGCGATATAAAAAAATAAGCAATTCGAATTACTAATGCTTCGCAGACGAAGTCACGGGCAACAGCTAGTCTTACATAACAATCCTGTATATTCTATGTGATAATGTATAATTATGTACAGATTTGATCTTGAAAACGGTAACTGTATATACCGTAAAATATACAACTGACATAAAAATAAAACTGGGATATCTAGATTTAAAAGGCTTAAAATTTGCATTTATACAACAGGATTGTGTTTTACAAAAAAATCTTTAAATTATAATGGAGTGTTCATAAATCACATATCATAGTAACATTTACTTTTCACAAGTAGACTTTATCTAAAATATACCTACAAGTCCTTTTTATATTTTTGTAATAAAATGCTTTGCGTGTTTCTAATCTTGACAGAAGAACAATATTCTGTTTATAAGCTGGTTGAATTAACTCTAGCAAATTAATAAGGTTTGCATGAAGGTTTTTTTTATTTAATAAAAGTTTGCAATACATTGTGTATTGTTTAACTATATCAATACTATTATAATTACATAATAACAACTTGTATAGATATCATCATCAATTTTAAATAAATAATTGTTTTATAATTATTGATAGGATGGTTTGACCACAAACCCACCAGATGGTTAGCGATGATGTGATCAACGGCCTATTCACTCTTGACATAAAGACCCTCTGATTGTAGCTATCAGGAAATACAGACTCCGGCAGGGAATTTCACTCTTTAGCTGTACGCACAATTAAAGTATTCTCAAAACGTTTATCTTTGGTATCTTTTACAGTTTTTGTGCTTATCTGCAATCAGTCCTAAATTATGAGAAGATTTTTCAAGGAGTTCCTCAGCAGGAAATCCCTCATCCTTCACCATCTTTCACCGAGTTTCTGTATATCATGGCGTTTCAGTCGTTAAGTGTAGCTGATAGTTGCTAACGCGGTAGCTAGGTCATTCGGGTGATTTTCCAACCGTGTTTTATATTTATTCCCTGTAAGTTTCAACTCCTCCATAAGAGTTCTTATGCTCAGAGCTTCATGGATCTCTGTGTTAGTGATGAACCATGGTGCATTTAAAATGGTTCTTAGGATACCATTTTGCAGCCTCTGCATTAGGTTTAGATTGGAGTCGCTAGCACTTCCCCAAAGCTGTGCGCCATATATCCATATCGGCTTTAAGATCATTATATATATCAGTCGTTTGTTGTCGATCGATAGTTTGAGTTACGTGCCATCTATAGCCAGTAAATGTTTCTGTACCGCATGTTAGCTCATCTCGTTTTGATTTGATTTGTTTTTTCCAGGACAGCCTTTTTTCTAGATGCATAACGAGGTATCGGACAGAGTCACTCTGTGGCAGAACATTGTCATCCATTTTTACCGGAGCACTGCTTCCCCTCCTCAGCGCAAACGTGATATGTATGGATTTAGTTGTGCTGCCTTTGATTCTCCATTTCTGGATCCATTCGTCGAACTTATCAAGGCTATTTTGCAAAGGCGAATGCTGTGATTGCATACTTGCTGCTAGCGAGAATTGCAGTGTCGTCAGCAAATGTAGCCGTTGTGTAATGTCATAACCCATTGTGGTTCTGGGAGGACAGCGGTGTAGATGGTATATAATTATTTTACAGGAATATATTTTATAAGTAGTGTAATGACTTAATTTATTAATTCGTACAATCCAGCGCACTGAAACATTTCAATAAACATTCCATATCTAATCCTCAAACAAATGAAATTGTTCTGTTTTGATAACACAACAAAATGAACGAAAATCTTGTCAATTTATGTACCAAACCCTGCTATAAATATTTGCGATAAAAATATTCGGGCCTGATGAATGAAATAAAAATGCAGCACTAATTCAATCCGTGCCCGGTACCATGATTCTCGTCCTAAGCCTACATCATCCGACCGTCCATTTGTATTCTATATCCATTGCTAGCCAAACCATTCGGATAATGGCATTATGCTATTGCAATTGCGAATTGTAAGAGCAATAAAGTTTAGCGATCGCTTGCATTGTGTAACGTGGGTAATTTTGTGTATTCGTAATTGTATTCTAATTTCGAGCGAATGTAAAATTATAGCTTAATTTTTCAATGAAATCGCCTACCGAATTATTCAGTGTGCAAGTATCGCTCCATTTTTCTGGCAGAGTTATTAAAAAAGAGAAAATAGTGGATGCCAAATTAGTCTGAACTAAATCATCCAAACAGGTGCAGATGGCACGTCGGAATAAGTACGACAATGTCTCTTTTTTACTTCGTAGTTTGACAGCTCTACTTACCCCGTAACTTCTTAGATTGACACGATTATAATACAAAATGATTGCAGTGATTCAGGTGATCCCCGATATGGAGGGTAAAGTTAAGGAGAACGATCTCTGTGTATGAAAAAGTTTCCGTGAATATGTACTGAATAAAGGTGGCGTAACACTGGGTAAATTTATGTAACAATATTTTGAAACTTTAATTTTAGGTAATGTTTACAAACTATACTTCATAAAAGATAGCTTGATCTCTGCAAAAGCTGTCAGTATCAATAAAGTAACAATAGCGCTAACAATACCGTAACAATAACGTATACGTCAGTTTGACATATATCGCAGAGATCAAGCTATCTTTTATGAAGACTTCACCATAATAGTCACTAAAATATTAAATTTTCTAACTCGCCTTACTTCAATCCGTTAACAACTGCTACATTCATACCACGCCATATGCCTACGCTACCGCCATTTTGGAGGGTTTTTAAACTATTATTTAGTGTATAAAGCTGGACACTTTTTCAACTTTCGCCCCATATGAGATCGTTCTCCTTACATCTACCCTCCATAATCCTCGACACATCAAAACGATCACAAACAAAGCTTATTCAAGAAACACTCACATTCGAATCATAAATTCCAAATATGAAAATCATAGAATATACGAATATCGAAACATTTCATATTTTATTCAACTTTACAGTTTATTTATCAAGTACCACAACGCCCGCAGCCCGAAAAAAAGCGAACAAATATAAAAAAGAAACAATTTATTCATTCAATTTAGCGATATTTTTTAGACTACCGCCCAAACGATTCGATTAGTGGCCCTGTTTTGTTCGGCAATTGGAAAACTAGTGGACCATGCGGCGGTACAATCGTATTCTGTATCTTTTTTTCTAACAAAGAAAATCAGGTATACTCTTACTACTTATTCTTATATGCCATGTTTAAGATAGATAATCAATTTATTTTTTGTGTCAATATCACCCTTGCTACCATTTTAAGTGACCTTTAGAATTGATAGGTCTGAGTTTATCACGACATTCAAACTTCATGTTATGCTATGTTTAAGATGAGTAGTCAATTTATTGTTGTATCCTTCACCTTTGCAATCATTTGAAAGAACTCAGTAATCTTTGGAATTGACAGGTCTAAGTTTATCGAGACATTAAAAAGTCGCGGTAAGCCAAAATGTCAATACTATCAAGTGACCTTTTGGGTATCTATAACTTTATCAAATAGTATAAATGTTTTTGAATACCTTCAGAAGTATAGCACAGCGGATCTTTGTGTCTCTGAAGTTTGCTCTGCCAACCATTGCGCAAGTAACAGTTTGTCACTGTATACTGCATAGAGTAAGCCAGTTAAGACGATGCGAAAAACGTTAGTGAGTGAAAGAGACAGTTATACAATGCTATCTTCACCTTAAACATTGACACAAAAATAGCCACTGTGCAGAGTGTTGCAGCCAAATCAGAGACACAAAAATCCGGTTGTGAGAATTACAGAGTGATACAATAATCATTTGAAAACATTGACGCTTCGAAAAATATTGTTCCTGAAAAGTAATTATTATTTCAAATTAAACACTATTAAGGTGATGCGATTAGCAGTTGAGAATAGTGAGAGTATTTTAGAATCTTCGTCAAGTGGACATTACTTGTACAAAATTTTAATAATTTTAAATTTCGATAAATTATAAATGCGCTATCATAATTAATAAGAGATCGATACCACTTAAACTAAGATCATTAATAGCGCTCAAGGATGTCAAAAAGTATTATTTAAAATACATTTTTTAAGTAATTAAATTTTTACCGTGGAAAAATAATGAAGCTGTATTTTATGAAATTCTGGGTCTCGTCTGGCTAGACTACAAATCCACTCAAAAATTCTTAAAACAATTTTGTGTGAAGCTCTTGTCAATAAAGGGAATGTACTAATAGTTATCCAATGAGATTGTACCAGTAGAGACGTCATACTCATTAAAAATAAATAAAAACACGGCGATATTTTACTATAGCTACCTAGTACTTAAGGAACTTAGAACTTTATTTCTATCACTGAGTAAGTTAAAATGTCTAAGAGATATAAATAGCACCCCGTTGTCAAAAAGCAATAAACATACTGTTCAAACGTACGTTCGTGTCGCGGCCAGACGCAGGACGGACTGAGTTCACTCAAGCTCGTTAGCTTGTGTTTGTATTGCCGCGCAAACCTCAGTAAAACGTATCTATCTCAGTGTATATTATTATATACCATCATTGTAATTATTACGTTTTATTTACTACTGATAGGCTCGTGTTTGACCAATATTACATCTGAAGGTAAGCGATGATTTGGTCGACGATGGAGTACGCTTGCCTAGATCAAGTTCCAAATTTTGAAGCATTGATAAACAAACATACAGTCTTGTACTTGTATAATATTAATAGAAAGGATAACTATGCGCGAAATACAGTCGACAGCCTAATTTAAGTCTCTTAAAAAAAACCTTTGGAGTCGGTAAATCCTACAAAAAATAAAAACAGCTTTTTAAAAATAATAAAATTTTATCACGGGAAGCTTATTATTACAGGCAAGCCAATTGTTAACATGTTAGGACATGTGGAAAAATGTAAATATAGCCTCTGTTTTTACATATATTTTACGGGAGTGGAAAAAGGGTCAAAAAGGTAAATGTACCTTGAGTTAGTTGTTATTTTCAGTATTATGATGACAACTTAAAGATTCTCATAATATATTTAGTAGGAGCATATCGTCATTAGCTAAACCTTTTAACCGACTTCTAAATAAAGGAGGTTATCAATTCGACACGTATCTATGTAATATTGACGGAATTGCACAATATTCCCATAAATTATGCTTCTAAATACGTGTGCCAAATTTCATAAGTGTATGTTTGTTTGTATGTATGTATTTAAGTTTTTCTACGCATATCTCAGAAACTAGTAACCATTCTAGATAGTGATCATTATTTTTGATTGAATTAGGTATCTCTCAACTTAGATAACTTAAATAATAGTGCAAGTTGCATCAAAATCGGTTCAGGAGTTGTCAAGATATGGAACATAATAAAATTATACCAAACTTCTGTTAAGGAGTTCAATAGGATTTGCTTAAGAAGTAAGCAAATCCAATCAAAGTTATGGTGCATGTACTAAAAAGAGAAAAATAATAACTTTTTAACAAAAAATAAACCGACTTATTAAGGAACTATTTAACCTTTTTTAAGAAATTGTGCTATCCATATTGTACAGTCGACTTATTATATATTTCTACTCCATTTCCCACTCGTCATTTGAAGTTTTAAAATATTGCAATATCACCCTGTAATGTTTTCACTTTTGGGACACGAGCTTCCTCTCCGTGAGAGGGAGTGAGCCGTGATAAACGCAAGCCCAGACTGGTTAATAGATGTTACATGTCTTCATTAATCATAGGCTCCTCCTCTTACCGTAAGGTAAGAGCCATCAGGAAACACAGACTTCTATGACCTACCAGTTTTCTCACGATGTTTTCCTTCACTGTTTTGAGAGCAGTGGTGTTGTCGTAGTTGAAGATTTAGTAAATTGCCTGCCTGGGTTTGAACTCACAATCGCATTAACCGCGGCCGTTACCACTAGGCCACCACTGCTCTCTAAAATAGTGCAATTATGTACATAGCTAAATTATACAATCATTAAATGGATAGTACTTAATCATGTACCTACAGTTATTATAAAATTAATTTATAATTTGAATACTGCCCTCAAAATGGGCTGTTAGCCACTGATAGGTATATAATAATTAATATCACTGACACGTTATTAAATGGAAGTGCACTTTATATATTGTGGTATATGAATTACCGCGTTACATGGTTTACCTATTCATTACTTTAACGAAGCTTTTGTTCTTTAATGATTATTATTTTAACAAAAATATATATTGATTTTACATAGAAACCACCAAAGTGGTTTGAATCGGAAAGATTGAGTATACGTACCCAAAACACACAGGTTGTCCTTACTAATATTATATGTGCGACAGTTTGGATGGATCTGTGTATGTTTGTTACTCAATCACGCTAAAACGGCTGAATGGATCTGGATGAAATTTGACATTGTTATAGACTATAGTCTGGAATGCACATAGCTACTTTTCATCCCGGTATAATGTTTCCTTGGGATTAAAAAACACATGTCACGCGAGTGATGCCGCTGGCAAGAGGCTAGTTTTTAATAATATTGAGAAGTGCGGTAGAGAAATGGCAGCCTGAAAAAAACTATCAAATTCCACATTAGCCTTAAGCCGAATTAAATGGGAGTCACTGGCAGGCTTTTGTCAATCAGTAGGATGATACAGGCTAACAGTAAGAACGTAACCATTTCATTCTCAATACTTTTCAACTATAAATACTTCATAAAAAAAACTTTTTTGCAAAAAAAATACTACCGACTTCCAAATGAAAAACTACAAAGTGAAAAATTAATTAATTTTCGGAAGTCGGTGTCTTTCGTAGGTACCATTTTTTGCGATATGGACAACGACTTCCAAAAAATTTGTTATTTTTCACTTTGTAGTTTTTCATTTGGAAGTCAGTAGTATTTTTTTGCAAAAAGTTTTTTTATTTTTCCCTTTTTAGTTGTACCTACCTAAAATAAAAAGGGAAAAATAAAAAAACGTTTTACCCGAATAACATGAAACTTGAACATAACCGGTGAAATGAGAGATCTGCGTAACCCTTTAGAGCGTACTGGCGTGATGTTATATTATGAAATGGTATAAACAATAAACAGACATGCGATTGAAGCAATCCGAGAGTTTGCCGTTATTATTGAAGAGTTCTGTTGTATATCTCCGAAATTCTTCATCAAACCTTCAGCAAATTAAAATAGGACCAATTTCGAAACATACTCTACAAACAAAAAAAAATTGAAGTCAAACATAGAGTCAAAAAACATGAAGTCGAACATAAAACCTCCTCCTTTTTGGTAAGTCGGTTAAAGAGATAGCTTGATCTCTGCGACATATGTCAAACTGACGTATACGTTATTGTTGGGTCCTCTTGTTTGACCGAAAGGAATTTGTCAAATTTTCACTTCCCAAAAAAAAAATCGCATAATTTCCTATGCCAAATTATTACTTTTATTAATTATTGTAACGCAAACCTAATGTTTGGGAAATGAACGTTTAAACTATAACTTGTTTACCAACTAATACTTTTAACAATTTTTAATTAGTCAAATATTTCAGTTGGAATAACAGTTTTTACGTAAAATCAAATAAGCCAAATATTTAGTATCGTCAATCTTTCAATTTACCATTTCTATTCAGTCAATTGCTTAGTCAATAACAAAAATTTGCATCTTAGGTCATTTGCACAGAATATACAAATTAAATTACAATGTGTAGTATTGATTACTATTTAAGCAACAAATACGACGGAGCTCCTTCGTCTTTGTATTTCTGTCTTTAGGGTCTAAAGTAACCTAACATGAAGGAGATGACGGTAGCTGAGTTCGCTCGCTTTGCTCGCTCACTTCAGCTCCGTCATCTCCTTCGGACCTAACCTATCCGGGTCGGGGTGCCCTAAGCTCCGAGCTCGCTTCGCTCGCTCTTGGACTAATCCATTGACCATAATTATCGAATTGCCATTAAGCTATAATTTTTAAAATTATAGATTAATGGCAATTCGATAATTATAATCTGTAATTTTTTGCCAAGTAAAAATTTTGTCAAAGTCTTTTCGGCAAAACGGCAGGATCCCGTTATTGTTAGCCTGTCAAGGGCTTTTGTTATTGTATTGATACTGACAGCTGTTGCAGAGGTCAAGCTATCTTTTATGAAGTATAGTGCATTAGGATGCGATATTATTATAAACATTATGTATTTGAAATGACTTGGTGACAGCTGATACATACCAATAATAGGGTAGTTGACAAAAATATCTTATTAGTCCGTCAGTTAGATAACCAAAATATATTGGACAGGTATTTTTCTTTTGCCTCGTAAACAAAAAAATACGACGATACAGTGCTTTGAAATATGGTGTGACGTCACAGAGTACTACAATTAAAACAGACAAAGTGACGTCAGAAGCACCCACTCCTAAACTTGAATGCGCTTTATCTTTGTCAATTTGTATATATTTGATAAAGCTAAAAATACCGGTCCAATATTATTTGATAATCTCACTGAAATACTAAAGAGAAAAATATTTTTTTATGCCCTGGTAACATACTATCACGCTTAAGCCTTGATCAAATTAAATCCAAATACAAAAGAGTTATTTTTACATAAAAAAATTAAAGAAAAATTTTAAAACCCCCGACAAATTTATCTTGCGAAAACACCCCGATGCAAACAGTAAAACGCCCATAACTTTTGAACGGCTGAACGGATTTTATTCAAACATAGCTTAGAACACTTTCGCCAAAATCATTTTTCAAACAAAAAACAACTAAATTAAAATCGGGTCATCCGTTTAGGAGCTATGATGCCACAGACAGACACAGAGAGTGATAAGTTTGACACCACGTCAAACTTATCACACCCCTCTTTTTCGACGTGGGGGATAATAAATTTGACTTGATTTATCTTTAAGCATTTCAAATATATATATACATTCCCAAAGAGTTAATAATAGGCTAGATAATAAAATGATCGCCTGATGAATACTTTAATTAGCTAAAATATTTTTGCTCAACATTATCCTGCCTAAGCAAATTGAAGGTAAACACGTGGCTTTGAGTTCATTTATAGTCAATTTAAAGGTCGGGCAAAAAGTTTTAATTGACTTTTTCTGTTAGAAAACTTTTTTTTAACGGACCGAAATCGAGGGTGCAAAGAAAAGCAAGAAAATTAATAATAATCATAATAATAATAATAATAATAATCATAATCTTTATTTCTCCACACACAAAACATGACTATATGGCATAATTTATAAATTCAGTTTATGGGGGAATAGCATGTTGCAGTCAAGCGAGTGTGCGGAGCTGGTGTCTGTTATAGGTGTTAACCTGTATTACAGATCACCAGGTCCTCACCCCCATGAGCGAATAAGGATAACGTAACATAAAAAATATTTAAATAAGAAAAAATGTTTGACAGAATTCGTAAATTATAACTATTTGGTTAATGGAGACAGAATGAGCAATGAAAAAACTAATATCCAAACTTAATAAAGCACAAAGGTGAGTCGTGAGTGTGGTGGGATGAATGTGCTTGTGCGTGGTGTGAGAATGTAGTATGCGTGTGAGTTGTGTGTCTGTAATTTGTATGTCTGTTTGTAGCTACTAAGTGTGTGTGGTGGTGATGAATTAAGTGTGAGATTATACCAAGCTATACGATGAGAAAGACCCACACTATAGCAGTTTCTCCGTGGAAATGTAGGTCCAGTGTCTGCAACCAGTCCCCTTACCACAGCCCTTAAATTTGTTTTTGGAAGAGAGTAGATTGACAGGATCCTATTTATTTTATTGTAAAGATTGCAACCCTGATAGCAGAAGAAGCGGTGAGCAAAGCTGGTTTCAAAAGATGGTTTTGAGCAGACAATATCCTTTCTCCGCCGATTCTCATTCAAAGTTGGATCATATGTCAGCAAAGAATGTTGTTTAGTGACTGTGTGCAGAACATAGAGCTGACGAACCGTGAGAACCTTACTGTGCCTATAAACATCGACGGTTGGGTGAAAGAACGGTAGAAACATGCTGACCTTTAGGACAGCTCTTTGAGCCCTTTCGATTTTCATTAAGTAGGTTTTAGCTGCACATTATTAAGTAGGTTTTAGCTGCAAATTATAATCATTATACAATAACATGTGGTTTATGGTACATCGTGTGTTTATTAGGCTTTAGATAATTACACATATTATGCTATATTATTGTAATTATAAGTAGCAGTTAACTAAAAGTTGGTTATTTACACGTAATCTTAAATTCAAGAGTGAATAGGTTACTTGTTCTTCTAGGCAAGACCACATCTTTGCTTACCATCAGGTGAGATAAGATAAGATATATTTATTTTGTAAAACATGAGTACAGTATGAAGGTCTTATAATTATTACGAGGTGTACAAAATTAGTTGCACTAGACAAACAATACCAAAAAAATATACAATATCAAAATTTAAATTACAAATGTCAAATTTTAAATTTAATGCAAAATGAGACACACTCGTAATGGTCAAATAGATCGATGATAGTTAAAAAATGGTTGATTCAAAAATTGAGAAGATCACAAACAGTTCCCAAAAGATTTTTAGATCTTTATTCATTTTCAGGTGACAGACCACGTAACTTGTGGTGATTCGAGCCTGACCATAAACCTAAAAAAAACACATTCATCTTAGCTCTGGACTAAAATAACAGGAAGCCGCCTATGTTTCGGCCTAGATACTGACTGATACAAAAACAAGTAATCCCTTTCACGATATAGTTCATTCGCGTAAAAAAATAGTGAGCCATCTTTGTCAGCCGGCTCCTCGCCCAATAACGTCGCAAGCTTTCTAATTTTTTGCGACCCAATTGGTCTAGAGGCCTGCTGACAACATTGACTCACTATTTTCTTAACGCGAATGAACTATAGTGCGAAAGGATTGGCCATACTAATAACAAGGACCTCTTGGGATTAATATCAGAAGTACAGCAGCCTGTAATTTTTTAGTATATCCAACTGCTGAGACATAGCCTTCCTCTATATAAGAGGGAGTGGACTTAGGCACCACTATTTAATAACAAGCGAATTGGCACCCTAATAAGTAGTTAGTTGTTGTGTTGATTAGGGTTTAGCTAATTACTCCAATTTTGCTTATTACAGTAATTATAAGTTTTAGTAAACGGAATAATAGTTTGATTAGTTGGAGCTAATAACATAGACGTAGCTCGTGTTAGTCAACTTCATCGATC